>PYHW01010052.1:3430010-3457456 GCA_013186435.1 Turdus rufiventris | reverse complement strand
CTTCAAAAAAATTATCCTCAACTATGTTAGTTTCTATATACTACATATGTGAATAGTTTGTTTTTAAATGAAGTAGACTGATACTGGTGGCTTTCTACTTTTTATTTTTGGAATATAAAATTTTTATCAACACAGAGTGAAGGAATAATTTGGACTCTTCAGATCATCTGTCTAACCCCTTTCCCTAGTTACTCAAGGACTTAACCCATAAAGTCTTCTAAAAATGGAAACTCCAGAACTTTTTTGCACAACCTGCTCTAGAATGAATTTATTTTCCTGGTCAAACTTTTTTTCCTAATATCCAATTGGTATTTCCTTTTTTCCAACTTGAAGCAAACTTAGTATGAGGAAAAATGTATATTTCCATCAAAAAAGACAACGACTTATGGAAAACAAAATATTTCACAGAAGCCTGAATTTCAATAAGTTTTTATCAGTTGGGTGAAATTAACAGAGCTTTCCAGCAAAGACTTAAATTATTTCAAGCACTTTTGGAATCTTGTGTTTCATTCCCTGTGAACACAAAAAGGGAAAAATAGAAGAGTAGAGTTCTCTTTGGACTCTGAGAAGCTGGAATGAAGCTTGACAATACAAGGAATGCCCAGCATGCAAAAAGGAGTTCCTGGAAACATGCAACTTCTGCTGCTGTCAGTAAAACCATGTCAGAAAAGCATTGCCCTAAAAACCACAGCCCGATTTCTATGAAATATCTGTGATATGTCTGGTTCTAGCAACCCAAGAGGAGAGCACTGGCAGCTCAAAGGGAGCAGTGGTTCAGCTGGACTGCAGGGATCCCGGGGGGATGCAATCCCAGGCTGCAGCAGGAATTCTCCTGCAGCTGCTGTGCAGCCACACCTCTCCCCACTCCTCCTCTGGCACACTTGCCTCTGATATTGCAGCAAAACCAAAAAATGTATTTTGTGTAAGTTGTGTTGGATAGCACAGCTTTTGTATTCATTGTTCCCACTCCGTGATTTGGGTACTTTTCCTTCTGTTAAAAGAGCAAGGAATGAGACATGGAAATTATCCTTTGACTTTCCTGAGCTGTTGTACACTGACTACATAACTTGGAATTCTCAGAGGTGCAAACCACCCTCCCATTCTCTTAGCACTGAGATGCTGCTAAAATTAACCTTTAGTTAGTGCTAAAAGGCAGTGCTGACATTATACAACAGAGTTGTCAACTTGAAGCCCAGAAAATAGCCATAAAGCTACTTTGAGACAAATACTATTTTTGTGAATTTTGTTCATACAAATATTGAAATTGATGACTAAGCTGAACTAACACTGAAAAAAAATATTTATTACATTTTAACTTTTCCTTTTTTTGTTCAAATCACTTGCAAAAGTTAGCTCTGGTTTGAAAAAAATGCAGCTGAACTTTGCTGCTAATTGCACGCTGGGCACCCCAACCACTAATTGCCAATAATTCAGAAAATATTAACAAATCATTTCTTCCATAATAAAATTATTGAAAAATAAGCACTTTGAAAATATTTTTGCTTGAAATAACTGAAAAGCTTATTCAAAAGATATCAAATGCTAAAAATTTATATTAGTGCTTTTTGAAGAATGTAATTTTCTAGTTCATTTTTCTTGGCTATTAGCATATAAATTACTATCTTGCAATTTATGTTCTGTGAATTAAAGAAAATAAAATAATTACCAATCCTCAGGTTAGTGAGCTAAATTAATAAAAATTATGGTTTTAAACTTAAGTTTGTGGTCTAGCTTCACTTCAGTTTTGTGGCTGTTCTGCCACAGTCTATCTCATGATAAAAACCAGAACTTTGGAAGCAAACAAAGAATGCCTTATTGGGAATTTTAACATTGTTATGGACACACNTTTTTTTTTTTTTTTCCCTAGATGATGCAGTGAGTTTTAATATTGAGAGACCCAAGCACTAAGAAATCATGTTATCTCCAGGTAGTGCTTCTGTTGGAAACAGGAGAATGGCAGAGAAATGTCTATGCAAAGAACAATCTAGAGCATTTTACTTCCTGGAAGTTTTGTCTCAGGTTTTATAGGTTTGATTCTTCTCATTTTTCTTTTTAAATTGTGAAGAATGAGACATCCAAATGTACTTATACATATTTCCAGCACACATAAACCTGCCTAAAGTTACCTAAAGAATGATGAGGCAGATATAGGGGAAGAGACTTGCATGAAATCACAGAAGTTAATGGTTTCAACAAAACTGGTGCTGCTGGTACAGTCTGATTTAGCAAAATAGAAACAGAATATATTAGAACAGATGAGACTAGTGAGGGGAATTTTAGCTGGATGTAAACATTACATACATTTTCTCTTTTTAGTCTCAGTTTTAATCTTGTTCAACATTTGTTATTTCAACTCTATCAATAATAACACATCTGTTTCCTAATCTGTAAACACTTCAAGTGGGGCCCTTTTCAAAAGTTGTATTCTGCTTTTTGTTTAAGTAGTAGGCTGTTCTCAATTCCTAAATTTAATGGAACTAATGTAAATCAGTAATGAATATGCTAGAGTATATTCTATCAAAGCAAAATATTTTGGATATGTTTTTCCCTAGGGCCCTGAAGAGCACACACCAATTTTTATCACCATAATTCTGAACATTAAAAGAATTTTTAAAATGGTCTGGAAATTACTGTTTTCTCTTTCAACAAGTCTATTCCAATTACTGTTTAAAGATCCATCTGCCTTACTAAGTGTCAAAATGTTTGTTTGGGCTTTTTTAACCCTGTTATCATTGCTAAGTCAAAACCAATTCCCTGAAATCCTGAGCTGGATTACATTCCTTTTCCTCTAGCACCAGAAGTACTGTAAACTGATGACTGTGCCAGATTTTGTCCTTCCTTACACCTGCGAATCTTCAACACATTAAACTGACAAAAGAATTTGGCCTGAGTATTTTGATTATAACTTGCAATAAATATACTAGGATGAGAATAATGAAGTTAAAAAGCAAAGGGGGTGATCAAAATCTAGAACAAGTAAACAGAAGAACATTGGATAACGCCAAAATGGACAACTGTTCTATAAAATGTCTTCTAAAAGTCTATAGGTTCATCTCTACTGATTACAAAGATGTATTTAGTATGAATCATCTAACTCTTGCCTTAAGCAGAACTAATTTAATGACTGAATCATTACTCATTCAAGAATTTTTGCCTGACCCGCACAAAAGTTTAATTTTGAACTGGATTAGTCTAATCAGCAAAGTTAAGCATATGCATATCAAGTATGGGTATCTGTCAGGATTTATTTTCCTTTTTTTTTTTTTTTTTTTGTACAACAATAAATGGGGAAACCATTCAAATTGCCCCTTACCCACCTTCACATAACTAAGGTATCATTCATTATCAAATGTTAAGTGGAAAAGAATCACTATAAACAATATTTTTAAAACTGATAATAAATCATAGAAAAACTTTTTATGAGTGGATTTAGTGATTTAAAGCTGTGCAATTACTGACAAGTGTTTACAGCTTACTGTAACTCACAAATGGTCGTGGCTGGAAAATGCACAGCCAGGAAGAATTATAACAACCCTGCAGTCCCTTATTATCACAGCTCATATTTTTGAGGGAAAAGTAGTCATTTTTAACTTAATTATTTTATAGAATATTCATTAATCAATGCCAAATTTTGCAAGGACCACAGGCATAAAACATGAAATAATGAATATTTGTTCCCAATGTATTTGGATGACAAGCATTCTTTAACAGTTTATGCATAATAAATTTTCTGATCTGACTTGATAGTAAAATGTTATTTGAAACTGATTTTCTTATATAAGATGGGAATTACTCTGTTTCCTTTTTCCACCCTTTAATTTTCTTTTTGAAAATTAGGAGAAAAATAATCAGCTTCTTCCTGTGATCCGTGTGTAAGAAGTCAGATAATTCTGAATTGCTCAAACAGGACACAGCAGCTTGTTCCAAGAACACCCAAATGTTGCATTAATGACAATAAAGATAGGTTCTTGCATTAAAAAAAAAAAAGGAAAGCAAAATCACATCTGTATAGGATTTGGGTATTTTTCTTGGTTTTGGGTGTTTGGTGAGTTTTTCCCATGATTCTATTCTTCATACTCTTCAAAATCCACCCAGTGCAGTGTATTAGCTACATTCTCACACTCACTGGATATTTTAATGATTGGGGAAGCACATAGTCATTGGTATTAAATAAAATACCTGATCCTATTCAAATAGTGTTTGTTCTTTCAGATTCCAAGTTTAGGTAATCCCCCAAAAAATTAAATAGATAAGTTACCATTCATAGCCTCAAAGATGTTAGAGGAATTTGTTTGTCTACATATACAAAGTTAACCTGCCCTATGAAAACATTAAAATATTTCTTTTTAGGTGGCTTCTCTCAGTGTCAAACACCCACATTTAAAATTATTCAGTTCTTTCATGCAAGCCTGTCACTCAGCATCCAAATGCCACTGTTCCCATAATCTGCTCTTAGGAATGCCAAAATCTGATTTTGGACTGTTACTTAACTAAAATATTCCTAGATCAAGACAAGCAGTTTTAATCTTACAATATCATTCCCAATGCAATTTACATCAATTAAGATTAAATTACAATGTTTGTAGACTATCTGCTTCAGACTTACAGGGGCTTACTTGTGTTCACAGCTGCTATAAAATAATCAAACTTTTCACAACTTGGAAATTGGAGAAATAAAAAAATGAATTGACATTCTTTTATATTTAGCAGTTACTGAGGGCAATCAGATTTTTTCACTTGACACTGATGTACAAAGTAGAAAAACCTGTGCCTTTACTGCTGCTGTCAGAAGCATATTTTTCCTGTGAAGAATCCTAATTCCCAGAGAATGATAGAACATCCTGAATTGGAAGGAACCCACAAGTACCATCAAAGATCTGATACACTGACATAATTTTTTCTATGTGGAGTTTAACCTCACCACCATACTGCAGTGGGAGGCACAGGCAGCTACATCAGCTGTTGCATCTGGACTGTAATGACTTGAGGAATTTTTGTGATCATAGCACATCTTACCTTCAGCTTGGATAGGAGGAATTCATGATCTTGAAGTAGTTTTTTAGTCTCATCTTGATTGCTGCCAATTTCTAGTATATTCGGTGTTGATTCAGCTAGCTGAAGCTTCACCCACTTTCCACACTGTAATAAGCAATTGCAGCCTTCAGAACACACAAGGTTTCCTTCATTTCTTTGCTCACAGATTCTCAGCTCACACATTCTTTCTGTGTGTGTGGTACCACACACACAATAAAGTCACAGAGAATGCAGCATAAACTTCATTTGAAGCAGGCAACAAAATCCCAGACTAGTATTATCCAGAAGGTGCTCCAATACTGATTTTGCCCATGAAGAATAAAATTATCACAATGAGCCAACAATTTTTGTCTGACTCATGTCCCCTTTCAGCTGAAGATGACACAGACAGTTCAGTGAATTCGGTGGGTGAGAGGAGCAGGCAGAAGTAACAAATACATCACAGGAGATGCAAAAACCATAGCCTCAGCTCTTATTTCTACCACATAGGTCCAGTGCTGAACTGAACATACGGAACAATTGCACGAGTAGCAGCAGGGACACTCAACATTTGGAACAGGAACCAAAGGATGCTGATATGGACCGGAGCTGTGATGTCACTGGCAGCTTGCATGGTCCCACAGCACAGAGAGGAAAAACAAATGACTTCACCCTCAGCTTGAGTCTCCTTGCAATGAAATGACCCTCCTGCACACCACCTCACAGGAAGGGGGAAATCTGACCTGAAAAAACCTTCCCACAACAGAGGTTGTGAATAATCACCTGAATTAAGGTGATAATGAGTTGAGTTGTCACCTATTTTGCATTACAAAAACACTGTAATGGCTGAGGCTAGCACATTTTCCAGGTCACCTGGAGAATGAAAAATCAAACTGCCAATAAATTCCAGCTGGGATTCATTACTAGCATCCAGATTTACTCCCAATGCCGAATTTTATGCCCACTGAAGGTGTGGATTCCAGCTCACAAAACGGGCATTTCGGTGCTTATAAGCACCACTGTATTATATACAAGGGTTTTACTGAAACACGTGGGACTGTGGATTCACAGCTTTCAAAAATAACTACTCAGTATTAAGTTTAGACTTTTTTTTTTTTTTTTTTTTCCCAGAAAATACCTCAGCTGTGGAGTTTGTAGAGCCACTTGTGTAAAGTTATTGCTGAGTACAGGTTAAAATAAGTCAAGGAGGTTTAACTACAATCATCATGCTTTAAACACATTTTTATGTCATTCTTCATTTAACTCTTCTTAAACAAAGAGGAATTCCTTCCCTCTAAGACCCTACATATTTTGACCAAACTACTTATCCCATTTAAAAAACACCACCAACAACCCAAAACCCACCAGGAGTAATTGTGAACAGAAACAAATGTTAGCTTCCAAGAAAAGTCTATTATCTATTGATAATCAAATGGCCTTGCTGTATCATTTTATGCTAACTGCTTGGCCCAGAACATTTACAGGGGTGTCAGGGAGCAGCAGCAGGACAGGAGCAGCTGCTGCCTTACCTTGAGCACAGCTATGACAATGCTGGCATCCCCAGCCTGCACAGCAACTGAGCTGACCGTGGTTGTGGAAGGCTTCTGCTCCTCTGCCATGGTGCTTCACAGTGGGATTGCATCCATCCAAGCAGCTCCCTCGGAGTCCCCTGCTCGCTGCAGAAAGCACCAGAGTGCCTTGGATTCATTCAGGGAAAGGGCTCAGCTAACACTGATTAGTCTGCCAAAAGGAAAGAACAGGAGGTTAAAAATAGACAGCTCCATTGAGTTTATCATTCTTGAGAGAGATTTGACACACCCCTAGTTTGGTAGCATTAGGCTGCCTGTTCTTTTTTGTCACCATCTGAAGTGTGAAGGGATTCTTCCATGGACATCACCAGACATCAGCTAAGCAAATCAAAAAAAGCTCTCAAATTAAAACAGCTAGAAAAAGAATTACCATTGATTCTATAGTGACAAACCTAGTGTTGTGAGGTTTCAAATATGTAACCATCAAATCTGCATTTTCACATTATACCAGTGAAATATTTTCTCACTTAGTAATTACTGAATTTATGTGTGCACCATGATTCTTCCACTGAATCAGTCTTTAAACAGGATCAGCATGTGTATATAAGTCAAATGCTAAATCAAAAAAGAGGATTCTTAATCCAAAAATACTTACAGGTATAGTGACCATAACAGAGAAGAAAACCAAGTACCTTGAATTCTTAAGGAATATTTTATTCCTAAGATAAAGATAATTTACCTGCTTTCAAGTTACTCTTAAATTGTTTCTGGAGTCTTCATTCTAAATAAGCATAAGGAAGACCTCTCTAGCAGCTGTTTAGACACTGTTTAAGTTTTTTGTTTTCAGTGGGGGAATTGTTAGACACATTTAGATTACAATATTGGTTTGACATATTAGTTTTATTGCCATTAGTCCAGAGCATGCCACAAGTAGCCCACACTCTGGGACAGCAGCTGCTGGGTTTCCTTCCACAGAACAGCTGAGAAAGTGACACTGGTGTTTAGGCTTGCAGGTCACTCTGGAAAAACAATTTCACCCAAGAAACTACATGCATAAGTCTCTCCTAAGCATCTGCTGGTTTAGTTTGTTTAAAAATATGTAACATTTAAATATGCTTTTATATTCTAGATTTCTAATTACATGCAAGAACATGCTCACCTGCAATGGAACCAAGATCTGGATGCAAATTCTAAAATAGTTTTAATTAGAAGAAATTGAATGTAGTTACAGAGAATTTCAATTTATGTGTCAAGGTGGGATTTTTCTTTTTGCTCATTCCTGTCCCCCTCCAATTATTGGCAGATAATAATCTTAACCTGAGCACCACCTGCAAACCATGAGTTTCAAACAGGATATGAAGAAGCACTTGATTGTGGTTTGTGCTGAACAAAATGGGCTTGGCAAAGCAAAATCCATCCCTTGTGCCAAAACACAACCATGAACCTTCAAGTTGCCAACCAAGGAACAAATGTCACACAACTCTTTTTAACACCTGTAAGAGACCCGGGGACCCTGCCAGTGAAATATTAGACACATCTCCTTGGTATTTGCATGTATTCCTTCAATAAGTATGGCTCAAAAAAACCTGGATATTTAATCCCAACACAAAACCTGGGAGACAGAAGTCCTAAAGAAAACTTCAAAACTGAAACATAAGAGAGCCCTATTTTAGTTTGAATGTGGATCCATTCTACAAAACCTGATAAATATTCCAGCTTTNAAAAAAAAAAAAAAAAAAAAAACACAATCCAGAAGACAAGTAACTTTGGATTTTTTACCCTGCAGGCAAGACTGCACTTGGAGGATAAACAGCACTTGGCTGTTGGAAAAACTAATTAGGAAAAAACAGCCAAACCTCTTTTTAGTCTTACAAAAGGAGTTACAAACCAATTTTGGTATTATGTCCTTGAGTTTTTGTTCTCTCAGAAGAGTATTGTAAGTGTATTTTTCGTGGCACAAGTTGGGCCAATCCATCATTTCCCTGGGGTAGCCAGACATAAGAGCTGTTTTTCACTAAGTTAAATGAGGTATCATTTTTCACAGTGCTGACAGCTGGAAATAAGGGGAAAATGCCACACTCAAGAAGCTGACTATAAGCAAATTTGGCAACAATTGAGACAAGTGATTCAGAACATCTTATAACAAGTGCATGGATATTGTATTTATTCATCTTCTATGCTAAGCATAGAAGATAGAGACAGGGAAACATCAGAGTAGTGGCAGAGAAAAGTTATCAAGGAATCAAAACATACCTTAGAACGTAACCCTGGGAGGAAAAAAAAAAGATGATTTTGGCATTGCACAATGAGCAGTTTCAGCTGTGTCCAAGAGAACAAAATTTAACAAGCATGTCTTTGTCTTGTTTACTTATCTGTCTGTGCCTCTGTCTGAAACAAATAAAAATCCTGGTAGCAGCCAGAAAAAGGCAGGCTATTTGTGTCAGGAGAGAGGAATATTTTCACTTTGCTACTGCTGTGTGAAAGAGGAGAGTAAGAATGAAGAAAGGAACATTCACCACCTGTCCACAGGAAACAAGACTGAACAAAGGAAACAATCTCAGGAAAACAGAAAAAAGATCAAGTCTCTCTAGTGTAAATAATGTCGTGTATTATCTGAACCAAATACGTAAAAAGGATTTGAGAGGTAAATATGATAAATTTCACTTCATTTTCAACACATAGGGCGTCCAATCCACAGGTTTTTCTCACGTGTAGCAAACAAAGTGTGCTGACCACAGTTTGGATAGTGATACATAGAAAAAGGGTCTGACGTTCTTGGAGATAAGTTTTCTTCTTTTGAGAGATTTTGAGCTACTGGTGCACTATGAAAATGTCTCTTGGAGAGACAAAACTCACTCCCTGCAGCCTCAAAGACACAAGATCCTTCTCTTGGACTGGTTTGTAAATGTAGTGTCTCACACCTGGGAGAACAGGTGCACACAGCAAAGAAGGGAAGGAAGCATCCCTCAGACTTCTGGGCTTCAGGAGGCTTCAGAAAGCTGCTTCCAGTGCACACTGCTTCCACTGCCCCACCTGAAACAGGGACAAAGACATCAGTCCTCTCCAAGACTCTGATTGCTGCTTTTCACTGGTTCCTATGGTCTTACCTTCAGAGGAGGGACCATTTCCAGGTGCCATCAGGAATGAGGGCATGAAAGAAAGCAGTATTGAAAGCCCCCAGGCTCATAAAACAGCCATGGAGGTCACATTGTGGGCGAGCATCGAGCAAAAGGTAGGTTTTCCTCCTGGAAGAGGTTCCTTTTTACCCTACACTGGTTTAATAAGTTTCTAAGGTGACAAACTGGTTGTAATTCTAACCCAGTATTCCCAAAACCCCAAACCAAGATTGATTAGAAACCATGCTGGCAGCAGTCAGGGGACAAAGGCAGGAAACAGAGATGCCTCATCCCAGAGGACAGGCAGTACAGGAGTGCTTGGGGAGCAGTAACTTGGAATATCATCTGTTTCTGAACACTGAGATAGAAAGGAAGAACACAGCCCTTGCAGGCATTCCTCTTTACTGAGGGCCAGGGCAAACAGTGACTGGACACAGGGAGGGGTCACTGCTGCCAGGTGCTGGGGGCAGGACAGGAGCTGAGAGCAGGGCAGTGGGTAGGGAAAGGGCCAGCCAGGGTGAATGAAATGAACTTCAGGTGGGTAAGAGCTGCAGCACAGGCAGAAGGCATTTCCCTGTCAGCTGAGAGCCCAGGAACTCAGGAAAAGGCAGCCCAGGACCCTGCTGGCCCCTAAAGGAGCTTGTTCTGTCCTTGCCACCAGGGAAAGAGGAAGTACAGAAGTCCCAATAAAGGGCTAAGAAACAGCTGTGAAAAAGTGCCCAAGGGGTAAAAGACAACCTGCTTCTCTCCGGCAAGAACACACTATTGTTTCAATTCCAGAAACAATAGTTCCAGATTGATTTTATTTTAAAACATCAAACTATAGTGAAGAATTATATTCTTGTATGTTCCCATTCTTTCTGTGCATCACCCTAACAAAATATCATTTTACTCCTTCACCTTCATCACATGACGACACTTCATATGACACTAAGAAATCAGCATGCAAAGAAAAAGCTACCCAAAAATGCACCATCACACAAAGCAGAGAAAATACCAAAAGGAAAGTTATCTCTGCCAGGCTGAACATCTGTGTGAAAGAAAATAAAGCAATACTGCTAACTGTAAAACTAGCAGTGTATCAGAAATCAAAAAACCAGCAAACAGCTTAACACTGTGCAAAGGTAACAGCAAAATTTGTTTGCTTCCAAGGACAGCAACATTTAAAAAACCCCATACAATAAACAGACATGGGGAGCAATGACAGCTGGAACATTTCAGTCCACTGGTCATCAATTTATCATGTTCCACTCTTTCATCCTGAAACTTTCTTTTCCCTGTATCCCTCTTTATGGATCTTAGAGGATTTCTGCAAAGTATGCATGCTATTTGTACCTAGAACCTGTAAATAATGAATAGTACCTACATCTCTATTATTTATCTAATGATAGAAAAGATCCAGAAAATTTAACCAGGATTAAATGTCACTTCAGCCTCCACATTAATATTAAGAAAGCTCATATAACCTTTAAATTTAGAACTCCAGATTGTAGTGTTACATAAACAAACAGCATTCTTTCTAGCATCTGTTATTTTAAAAACTGCCTTCCAGTTCTTTACTAGTTTTATATACAAGATAAAGAGGTATGCAGACCATAGGGACTGCTTACATTTCTATTCATTAGGCTGGAATTCTAGAAAAGGGTATAATCACCCTGTTTCCAGAAATACAGAAATCAATAATAAGAATAAACAATTAATCTGGGCTCAGTTAATCTGCTTTCTTCATATCTTGTTATCTTAGCACATGATTCAAGATGGGCATAAAAAACTGAGGCGCTAGATTCTCTGCTTAAGAACCCCTGCAGCAAAACAAATTTAATGTTCTGAGAATGGATTAACACATTAGTGCTTTCAGACAGAAGTTCCTCTTCCCTGTTAGACCTAACCACATGCAAAAAAAAATTTCTTCAGATTCTTTACTTCCAGATAACATTGAGGGGGTTTCATACAACACTAAACTGGAGGAAGAGGATAAAAAGCACTTTGAGGAAAGGAAGAGAGAGAAGGGAGCACATGCCCCAGCAATAATTCTGAAGCCATTGACAGCTCTGAGTGATGAACAGCTCTATCTCATAGTCAAGCTATCTGAAGAGATTTCTCCAAATTGAAACACGTTAGTTACTTGCTATCATATGTTTTAGCAAGTTTAATTGATTTTGCTGTCACAGACAATAAAAAATACAAGGTGGATTTATACCTCTCCTCAATAATGTAATAGCTAGAGAAAGAACATAAGAGGTGACTTGATGATTATTCGAGTGTAAATATAATGGCAAAATATAGACAGTGAAAATTTTAACTTTTGAATGGGGTAAAAAAAATATCAAACCAAGCAGAAAACAATTCAGAAGTGTGAATTGCGAAGGGATCATATCTTATTCTCTCTCGCGTTCCAGGTGAAGATATGAGCACATCCTCTCAAGCTTCCTGCAGAAATGGCAGGGAGGCCCTCCAGTTTGCACAGGATCAGCTGGAGAGCAGACTTACCCCATCAGCACCCCTGGAGAAGCTCAGCATTTCTGTCTCCCTGGGTGTTGTCCAAAGCAAATGCTGTGCAGCCTGTGGAGCTCTGCCCTGCTGAAGGCTGAAGTGAAGCTGTTTTAGCAGCTCACAGGTGGCACATGCACAAGTCAGCCCAGCTGAAAGGTTGTCAACAGAGATGGTGGCCCAGGGTATTGAGCTCTGTCGGGAGGGTGCAGAGGCATTAGAGGGTTCATCAGTCCGTTGTTGAGGCTCCAGCAGCAGCAGCAGAAAGAGAACAATTTATTACACAGGATTACTATGTTCCCTTGCCCATGCATGTAAGGAAAGCCAACAGGACTTTGGTTGCTAAATTCCTTGGGAGCATTTGAAATTCCTTCCTGATGTGGTGTGTTAGCACAGTGGAGTATGCACTCTGCACCAAATATAGATGTGAGACAGGCTACTCTTTCTCTCTGAAAAGAAGGGAGATTAAGATACAGATAGGTAATCTGCATCCAGCTCTCAGGGCAGCTACAAACTACCACTAGTAAGAGAACTTATTTCACTGGCACTTTGGCCCCATGTCTCTATTTTCTGGGTTTAACTTGCATTTACATTTCAGCTGTATTAAAAAACTATTTCGGTTTAATTTTTTCAATGTTTGTACATAAATACAGAAGTATGTATTAAACTTGTGAAATAAAAACATCAGTTAAAAATCACACAGACTGTTCAAGCGGTGTAACTGGGTCCTTAGGACTGTCTTTTAGGAGGGAAAAGTCTCTGTTCAGACCTATGAAACACAATCAGCCAGCAGTGATGCTAAAAGATTAATATGAGCCATTCAGTTAACAGAGGATTGATTAAGTAGATAAAATCATACAAACCACACTAAAACACAAAAGCCATATTGTTGCTATTGTTTGGAAAACTTGAGTTACTTGAACACAACTTCCAGAAGGCTAAATTTAGAACATGCACACATTCCCAGCCACACTTCTAATAGAACATTACTTTACACCTCTGATATTTATCCAGAAAAGAAATATTCAGAAGGGCAGTTGAATTTTAGGTGTTAGAGAGCCATGAAACTTTAGAATCCTTTTTTAAAATGTCATTTAGCAGTGGAGTTATAAATAGCATGCTTTGTTTGGCTTTAAAAAGATAAGTCCATCCTGTATAACTGCTGCTTGACTGGAAGGTTGACATTGCTGAGGATTCCTCTGTGTGTTCTGGTCACACATCGCCCTCTTCCCGACCTTGATACCTCAAACACGGAGCACATAGGTCATGCCTGTCCCTTTCAGGTAATACCGAATTTGTCACATACTTAGAGAGGAAATCTTGGAATTCCAGCATCACCCACCCCAGTTTATTTGCCTGGAGTTCTGTTAAACAAATGGATGCTTACCCAATGCGTCAGGAGTGTGACTGCAGGGTAGGAGGACAGGTTCAAGGGACAGAAACTCGGTACTGGGACTTTATACAGTGTTCTTCATGCTGCTTCCAAGGGGCACCATGATGAGCAAGCTGCCTGCACGACAGTGTGCACTACAAGACACCATGGTGTAATCCTGTGGGGACATCATCTGGAATTAATGTATGCTTGTCCTACTGGGGAAAAAAAAATAGATTTAGACTTCTTTACAGTTATACAGTTACTGTGGGCTATTTCTTCAGCTAAATCAAGAGAAAAAATATTTTTTAACTATTTCACTTCCTCCATTTTTTAACTAACAGAGTTTGAATCGAGCTGAAAGAATGAAATCCACATTTTAAGGAGGAATTCCAGAATCTGGCCTAAATTAACGGACACTTTTGAGGAATCCTCTGTCTCCCTTTCATAACACATATGTCTTTTCAGAAGCAGAGACAGATGATGTACTGTAAGTCATCCCTTGTCAATGCATCAGGAAATGAAGTAACCATGTTTCAGAACCTTGCTTTCAGTGTTCCTGGGATAAAAATATCATGCAAGAGTACTTCATGGGCTGTGTATCTTTTTTTGTCCACTTGATCTGATATTTGATAAGTGCATTAGTCTTTCTCACTGTGTGAATGTTCCTTCTTTTTGCAGGGTGTTTAACTGACTTCAAAAGGTGAGCTTGATCTTCCAAAACATTAAAGGCCATCTCTTGAAACAAAAATATTTTTATAAATATTGTCACTCTATATGAAACACTTACATCATTCACCAAATGGTTTTCCCACCTTTCATTTTTTGCTTGCTACTGCTCTTCAGGTCTCACTACTATACATAGGGAAAAACCCCATCATCTCAGTGTTCTAAAATGAAAATAGTTTCAGCTGTGCTTTTTGTATTCTCCATGTGTGTGCATGATTTTTACAACTATAACATCTTACCAGTCCTTAATATTGATGAGGTTTCCTTTCTAGCAACACTGTGAAGCAGGGAATGCAGCTGTCACGCCCTCCCAACACACACTGGCACTACCAACAATTCCACCCCAGGAGTAAACTCTCCTTGGAAGCAATGAAGAAACTCTATAAATGTCTGTTGGATCACTTGCAAAGTGTTTGATGAAATTGCTGCTGAAGAAGAGAGTTTAGTGGTACAGACACGTGGACATACCTCTGGTAAAATCCAGAGGACAAAGCAATACCTAGGAAAGAGGCACCTGCTAACAGTGAATATGAAATCACTCAAATAGCTCACATTTCTGCCACCTGCAGGAACAAATGCCCTGCCTTCTTCATGTGTGGCTGGCTGTGCAGAGGCAATGCACCATGAAATGATGCCTGCAAACAGCAGCTCCCTAACAAATTGGCCACATGCATGGAGTGGAAATAAAAAGCCAACAAGGCTCATTGAGCACGTGGTTCACTGCAGCCTTTTGATGCAGTTTCAAGCAAAGCACTAATACTGACCCTGGCTTACATGTCACCATATTACTGTGCTCCTTTGGATGCATTAGTCTGGGGGAGGAGGAGAGGAGGAAGGCCACGCTCCGAGAGGCACCAAGTGACATAAAGCAGACAGCGGGCATCACATTCACATCATCACCACTGATATGTGGAGTAGCACTCAAATGTGTTGAAAGCATTGCACAGTCCACCCTGCTGAGCCCAGCTTGCAGTTATCTACCATCCAACAGAGGCACACAGAGCTGTATACAAGGGTTGAGGAAAAGAACAGGCTGCTCTTAGTACCAGTTTAGAATATGGCTTGTCCCCAAGTCCTGAAAGTCAGACTCATACCACACAATCACATTAAATATCAAGTAACCGGCTCTAAGGCTTGCCTGTGAAAATGGCTGAGACACCAGGGAAGCTACTCTCTTTCCTAGTAGTCTAAAAACCTTAAGGGGAGAATGGAATGTTAAAAGACTCTTATCACACATAAATCCTGGCACAGTATTTGAGAGAAACATCCTACTGGAGCTCACTGGAACTCTGTAGCCTCTCATCCTATGAGGCACAGGAATCATGAGCAATCCTGGCATGCCTAGGAATTCAGCAATGACAGTAGGAATACGTTGTCACCCAGCAGCTGCAACTCATGCTAAGAAAATGAACATGGGAAGCAGAAAACCCAAAATTGAGATGGCAACTCATTCACTGCAAACCAAGCATAACATAGTGAACCATGCCTGAAAATTACACCTCTGAAATGAACACATTAAATCTCCTGCCAAAATGGAGAACACTAACAAATTAAAATCAGGGTTTTGATAGGTACTTGTTCATGCTTCATTCTGATATAGACTGTCTCAAGTTACAGGTCTTCTCTCAGTCTTTCCAAAACCCTGTTCTTAGAGGTAAGATAAGATTTCCTCTCCACTTAATTTTCATAATCTATAGATGATTAGAATTAATATTCAGTGTAAGGTCTAGAAAAAGGCTCCAAAGTTTTTAAGGCCCAACCTATAAACATCTGTATCCATTCAAGTGGAGCCAGAGATTGTCAGGACTTCACTGAAGTCTCAGGGCTATTCTACTATGAACTGTCACAGCCTTATTCCAAGTACAATACACAACACACCTTGCTGTGTGTGTTCTAGGACCTACAGCTACCAGGAAACTTCATTTTCACCATTTTCCAAATCCACCTAACTCGTGCTGCCTTCTGACAGTGACAGCATCGTAGCAGAGCAGACAGCACAAGGCTGGGATTTGTAACATCAGGATCCTCAGAAGAGCCAAGTGTATTTATATATCGTAAGTGCACACCACGTCCTAGCAGGATGTGCAAAAGTGTCAGGGTCATCTGGGCCATGAACAGTCAGTGGCATGGCTTGCTACAGAAGTTTGACACAATCTGAGGCTAAATCTGCCTTGTGAAAGACAGTTTTATATTCTGAGTATTAGAAAGTAGGTCTGGTTACATTAGGTCAACTCAAGCACTGTAAGCAGAGATGTATGAGCTTAGTAATCAATAGGATATTTTACACAGCTTGCAGTATTCCCCCCCGCTTTACATACAAATCCAATGTGCATTTAGAGGTTTCCCAACAGGAGCTGCATCAGTGGTGTCTGAGCAATTATCAGCTACCTACTGGTGGAAAAAGCTAAAAGGCTTCCTAATATGTTAAAATTATCTACGATTATAATATGTAGAATTATAAATAAAAATGCATAACAATGTTAAATTAGGCTTTTAAGCACACTTACTTTGAAGCACATTTTGTCTGTTAGTTACCTGTGCCCAAAAAGGTGGTTTCTCCTCAGCATTCAGTAATCACAACGCCTTTGATGTTTCAATGCTGTCATTAAACTGCCAATGAAACTGCATTATTATTTAAAAACCCATGGTTCATCTGCACTAAAAAAGAATGTAAATTATCTGCACAACTTTTGCTAACATAACCGATTGTTTGCACTTAACAACTCTGAATGTATTCCTAAATAATATCAAATAAATTTTCTTTGCTTTTATTCATGCTTCAAAAGTCAGAAATTATAGTCTTACTCTCTGCTCTTTGGCCTATAAACTGCAAATATCACTAGTATCTGGAAAATTAGCTGAACTTTTTACTATTCTTTTTAACATTTTCCAATGTATTTCCTCAGCACATATGATATTTTACGAAAGTATTTTTTTTTTTCACAAGAAGCATTTATCTCCTGACTCAGCCTTCCTCTTGCCTCTGTGTTATATTCCCATAATTTTTGCTGTAATAGAAACCCATGTAAACTAAAGTCAACTCACAGGAAAAGAAAAGGCTGGTACATTAATTTTCCTTCTATTTTGAGCTTAAGTGTATCATTGGTGTTTTAAATAACTAAAAGCTTTTTAATATATCCTGTTTCTATTCATTCTTGTATAATTTAACTAAAATTTTACAGTCACACAAGCATCTCTTTTGATGAGTATCTTTGGTATGTGATACATTGCCTTCCAATTTCACGGAATCAGATGTGTTCTTACAAGTTTGTTCAGTGATTCACTTTCATGGTCCTAAAGGTGCTAAAATACCATGTGCTTGATAAAGGGACCCAATAGAAGTAGGAAACCAATCTCCTTTCTCTGTGGGTACTTTTTCTTACCTGTATTTTCTCACAGTCAGCCTTCACAACAGAACTACCTCCAATGAGGATCAGATGAAAAGTAACTCAAAGTACTCCTTGACTCCATAGCCTGGCAGAAGGCATGCCATTAGATTTTTAATACATTTTCAATTAAGATGCAGTCTTCATGTGCATGAGTACTATAATGATTCCCTCTACTATTTAATGGAAGGAGACAAAAGTGGGATGACTGTGGAAATCAATAATTTAAAAATGATATCCCCGTAATATTTTCCTAACATCTGATATTGATTCCACAGAAGGAACTCTGCAATTGCCTGCAACTGTTACTCATCAGAAAACTGTGGAAATGGCACACCATAGTAGACTCAATCCACCAAGACTCCAAATGACTGTGCAAGGAACCACAAATAGTGTAACTGTTTGACTCTTTGCCTTTTTATCTTATTTTAGAGTGTATCTGTTCTCCACAAACCTGGAAAAGACAATACCTCTCCATAGAGATCACGAATTAACTAATTACGTGGAACAATGTTATGTAAATTCCAGATACTCAGTTTTTGGCTCTGCAGATCACATTCTGGTACTTTTGCAGCTATTACATACGTATGGATTGTTATTCCATGTTGCAGTATTTTTTTTTTAAACTAGATTTTTTTTTAAACTAGAGCAGAAGTGTAACAAACTAGCACTTTTTAGTCCTAACTCCCTTTTTACCAATACAATCTGTAGAGATACTAAGTCAATCCTTCAGAAGTTAAGAATCAACCAAATCTCTGCTTTCATCCATTTCTCAGCATTTTACCTTCAGAGCTATTAGAGAATTTCATCTGTAGCTCCAAAAGCTTTCCTTCTTAATAATCTCCTTAAACAAATTAAAATTATCCTGTAGAAAGAATTCAGGAAACTAGAGGCTATTACAACACCACTACATGTCATTACTGTTGCAGAAAGCCTATGACAACTTCGCTTTTTAATCGTGACCTACTGACACTTTTATTTTTTTACTGTGATGGAAAAAACCCTTCCTCTCATCTTTTTGTCAGCTGGCATTGATATCCTTGGTTAGCACGATGGAATAAGAAGTGCTATATGATCCTGCCCTGCACACAGCCCCTCTCCACCCACTGCTGCACCTCCAGAGTGGCTTTATTTGAATGCTAAATCAGACACACACAAAGCTATAGAAGTCAATGGTCCAAACCTGTTTTTTTACCAAGAGAAATGTAACCTCATTAATCCTGCTAAACACAATATAAACAGTGAACAGCACCAAACAATTTTATGGACACTAATACTGCAATAAAAGCTTGTAGGTATAAGCATTTTTATAGCTGTCAGTCTGTGCAGCTGATGGCCTAGGAAAAAGGGATGGCACTTACCAAGTCAATCACCTTCGCATTCATTGTCACGAAAAGCACACTCAGGATTACATTACCAGCAAGAGTAAGATAATAGTTATATTTTAAGCATTTCAAATACATCCAAATTTGGCTAACAGGAACACAGGAAACCTCTGTGCTCATTTCATACCATGAACAGGATTGACTCCATCACTTCAAAGCCATTAGTTGTACTGAGGAGGCATAAAAATTACAGTCCTTACAACCAAACCTTAGCTTTCTATGGGTATTTCCCCATGTCACACCTAGCAGCACTGTATCCTCCACTGCAGGGGATCTCTGTTTAAAAAATCCAAAACATATTTGCATCTTTTGGAACTCCATTGTTTGAATTATTTTTGCAACCAAAAAATTGCAGAGCAAGAGCTACAAGGAGAGCCACTACTTTTGTTTGCAGTAGTAAATGCACAGACAAGTAATAATGGATTACTTGAGCACAGGGTTTTTTGCTTCCTAGCAAGGCTGTATAACATTGACTTTGTATGCTATTCAAGGTTGCTTATTTCTAAAGGCTCAATAGCAAGTACAATCACTGAGGAGTAAAGCACAAAAATCCCTCAATCAGTTATGTTCAATAGCAGTATTAACAAAAAATGCTTATTCCATTGTTTCAGTAAGCCAGGAAGTCTCAGAGTTCATAGGATTTGAAATACCTGGCAGACTCTCAGTGCAACATGACTTAGAAAACTACTTGCCCTCATTCCTGATAAACAGAAAATGGACAAATGCAAAGTGATGGTTAACAGCCCTTTGCCAGACACTCGATTTGCCTAAAGCCAAGGAATTCCACAGGAAGAGAGCAGAAAGAGAAAAAGCTGGCACAGCCCAAGATGTTGTACTGGAGACTCAATTAGAGCCAATGGGGTGAAAGTCAGGATCCACTGGCCCCTAGGAATGTCAAACGACAGATAAGAGCAGTGTCAAGATTGGACTACACACACTGAGCCAAAATTAACATCAGGGTTACTGGGGTGAACAGTCAACAGTTCCAAGTTGTATATGCAGCTGTCACAGGAATGAGTGAAGAGCTTCTGATACTGCCCTGGGTTTGCATATAGCATTGAGCCCCTAAAAATGTTAAAAAATAAAATAAAATTTTTTAAACCCCAAATAAAAACTTGAAAATAAAGTGTTTGTAATACTTGCTTACTCTAATATTTTAATGAGATTTTATACTGCAGACCATTACTTACCGTAAAGCAGACTCAATTTACAAATGCTGCAGAACTGGAGACATGGTGCTTATTAATGACTACACTAATTTACTTTTGTGTTTGCACTTTATATTAAATATATGCATATTTTTCATGTTTGGGTTCCTTCTAAATGAATTTATATCCTCCAAATATTAGCTGTAATAACATGAGCTTTTTCAAATGCAATTAAGCAACTAAATTAAATTTGAAAAGATTATATCAAAAAAGCCTCTTTATAAACAAGGTCCATAAAATTTCAGATCGTTATAAACTAATATTAATGTAATATTTTACCATTGCATTAAGTTAATATAAAAAAAATTGTATTTCCTCTGCCAAAATATCCCAAGAGGAAAAATGCCTTTATCACTGAATTTACAGGTAAGCCATTAATTTGGAATTACTGGTTTGTTTGTTTTTGTTTTTTTTTAATAAATGGCTTGATTTGAAGCATCGCCTTCCTCTGGAGAAAATGTGCAAAAATAAGAAAGGTAAGTAAATATATTTGAATGACAGATCCATCAGGAAAATCTGCAGAGTAATACCAATGCCTGTAGGAAGAGAGCATTATTTTTACTGTGAGCAAAGTATAGTGCAATAACATTTCTCAGACCTGCAGTTGTTTGTTCCACAACATAGCACTCTAAAATCCCACACCACCTTCCAAAAATATAATAACTGATGTATCCAGATTGCATCCTGAAGATTAAGTTAACCAAGCCATGCACACAGCTGATTTGGTTTCAATCCCATCACTTTCTCTGAATAAATTTCATTTTATTACTAATCTCATGGTTTTAAGTTATGAGCCTCATTTAATTTCTGTTTCATTACACGAACACCTTTAACCGCAAAGGTACCAACAGAGATATTCACATTATTCAGAGTTCTCCATTCAAAGGGAAACAAAGGACTTAGAAATAAAGCACAGGAGACAAGCACCAGTCTTACAAGGGAACAAAACTATGATTAATATAACACTGACTTATGGAAATACCATCTTACTTTTGTGCAAGTACTGCTATCAGAAAGAAAGGAAAAAATAGCCTGGACTTTCACACCCATCAGTAATAGTTCAAGAGCTACAATGCATTTAGTAAGAAAAATTATACAGACTTTCTAAATATATTGGGGGAGTAATTATATTACCATTTATTATAAAAATGTAACATAAACAATATTTGGAAATACAGACAGAACAAATTTATCTTAGATTTTAAAAAGATGATTTTTATTAAGCACAAACAGCTTTTAATACATTATCAATACAAATAGGAAAACATCTGTTTAATGAATTTGATAGATCAAAGATCTGATGGGCAGGTTGCATACTGGCACAATAAAAATGATTTTTTTTTTTAAAGTATTTCAAATTAAAATTACAGGGTTACCACAGTCTACACTGCAGCTACTTTCCTTACAGTCTAAAATTACTACATCACCTGGGCATGGGGGAAGCAAAGAACTAGTTTCATAATACGGAACTTCTAACACTTTAATTAGCACCACTCAAAGCTTGCATCAGCTGTCTAACTAAAAAGCAGCTGACAGGTCAGGTAAAGCTTTACAGCAAATTTCAGTGCAAAGTTTACAGTTCCTTTTCATAAGATACTTGGAGTCTATGGTTTCATAGCATGTTAAATAATTATGGCTTGATAGATGTACAGTATTAAGATGCTGAGAACATTTACTTTGAAAAAAAATGAGACTCATAATAGCTGTGAAATGCATTTTAATATATTATACCAAATTCTGTAATATGCAAACAACATGCTGGATTACAAACTGAAGTCCTGTTATGAATTCATAGACAAGGTCAGTATTAGCTCTCTGGGGTAGTGGCTTCTGGTTGTCTCAGCTGCTGCTTTTTCAGGCTAACTAACTTCATCTTCTCTCTAATGTGTTCTGCTGCAGAAGCCATATCACTTGGGCTCCCAAAGTACTGCTCAGACCTAGAAAAAAAACCCACACCACAATAAATTATCAGTAATAAGTAAGTAATGAATACACTTGTTAATTGCAATAGATAACACAAAGAAGATAAGAAAAATAGACACTTTTTCCTCCTGTCATTTAAAAGCCACCTTTAAAAAGCTTTGGAGATTGAGTGATGAGACTCAACAGCAAATTTTTATGAAATTATTGCAAATACTCAGTGAGCCTTTCATATCCAAAAGACACACTCAACAGAAGTTTGAGGGTGGTGAGACTCTGGCACAGGTTTCACAGTGTGGGTGCCCCATCCCTGGAGGTGCTCAACGCCAGGTTGGATAGAGCTCTGAACAGCCTGGTCTAGTGGAAGGTGCCCCTGACCATGGGAGGGGGTTCGAACAGGATGGTTTTTAATGTCCCTTCCAACCCAAACCATTCTGTGATTTGAACAGCAACAAGTGCCACTGAATGCTTTCCAACTTTCTTTCTGACCTCCCTTCTCTGGCTCTCCCCCAAGTCTGTCAGACAATTTTGCATACGGTGACAATCTATGGTACCTGTCTGTACATGAATTCTGAGTTTATAAAATTGCTGCATTATTAAAGGACTCTTCACATGTTGAGTCAACCACATGCTGTCAAATTATGCCATCTACCTCTCAAAGTGAAAGGAACACATGACTGTAATTCAAATACAACAAAGAACAGCTGAAATGCAGGGAAACCACTAACCAAGCTGTCAGCAAAGGGAGGGTTTGAACAGAATACGTGTTTCAGAAGAACAGGTATTAAATCTAGTTACAAAGCAAAGAAACAGTAGGACAAAGGACTTTCTGACAGGCAAAAGTGGACAGAAAAGTTATTCTATGCAGGAATAGACTCATTTGAGGAGGTAACTGGTCCTACTGCATAACTGCACACAGATCACAGCATTTCCCCATACAGAGCAGAAGCCATGAGCAGGACAGGGACCAGTGACATGAACTTCCAAAAAGATATTGGCAATAGTCTGAAGAGGTGAACAGGTGAACCCCCAAGCATTTATGACATTTTTCATGTTCTTAAATCTCAAACTATTTCTTATAATGAGCAGACCCTTTGCAAACTATTTGTCAAATACTTCAAAACCAGAATGCCAGGATGATGAGCAGGGGTTCTGAAACACAGGACAACTACAATACCATTTTTGCAAATTTTTGCAGATATGCAAAACTCTACCAAAATTCCAGAGGAGTCAGAAATAATGTTCAGGATTGAACAGTTGCTACTTTTACCAGGTTACTCGAATCTGCTATACAGAAGTTATGCAAAATTAGTTCAGGTTGATCTGTTTTTGGGTCAGTTATTTTGTTTGTTTTGTTGGTTTTTTTTCCCCCAACAGCTATAAAACCCTCCGCTATTTTCAAAGACACTATTGAAAGAAGAGTAAAAATCACAACTAATTCAGGCCTGGGCCCATCTTCATGATTAGCACACTGCACACAGAAGAAGGGATATGGCATTTTGGAAATAAGATGACAATAAATTTCCATTACTAGCTCCCTGCAACTGTATTTTCCAGACAGACTTCAGGTAACCCTTAATGCAGTTGCCTGATGCTACCTCATAAGTTTTCAGCCTCTAACTCAATGTACTTATTTCAGACCATTTTCATTATGATGTGGCTTCCTACACACCAGAGACTTGTTCCACAGCTTGGCAGTAACTAACACAGAAATTAACTACAAGCTCAGCATAACAGCAGACATCATTAAACACAGAGAACTGAGTTTTATTATGGCTGAGATTTCAAAATCAATTTGCTTTTGTAGCTCAAGAGAACTACCAATTGAAGTAAGCATTAATACTTCTTAAGGGAAGTACTGTTTTTTTTACTGAATAAATAAAATATAAATTTATCTTCAATATACTGGCTTAGACAGATAGAATTGCAAATAAATAAATAGAAATCCTGTGATTCTCATCTGGTATCTTTCTTCAGGGAAAAGAGACTGGGACTGGTCATTCTTCTGTTACTTCTGCATACTGTGCTGGTGCTAAGACTGAATAAATCTAATCATTCAGTGTGAAAAAGTCACTACTTTAAAAAGGCAGCGCATTAATACTCATTAAAAATTCTTTCCCATCTTTTCACAGAAAGTAGGCAGGTCCTATGTCAAACTTCATAAAAACAATGTGCTCACTTTTCTATTTCAGCAATAAGCCTTCAGGATTCTTCTACATACAAGACTATTGTAAAACTTTACCAAAAGCATTACAGCAAAGGCATTAGCGAAACCATTCTACATACCCATCAGGATAAACTACAGGCACTGTTAGCCTGTCCAACAGTGATTTCCCCACTGCCTCAATTTCATCAAATTGATCCATTTCATTGAAAGCTTCAGGCTGCTCTGGACATTCCTGTAAAATCTGTTTAATCAAAGTAAAAAAAATACAGAATAAAGTACACAAGGGGTAGCATGAGTTTTTTTAAGTGCCATTAACTGGCAGATTGAATATTCTTTTGGCATTTTCACCACCACATTTACATGAGATCAATTGACATATACAATTCAAGAAAATAAAATACTGATTAAGGTTCATTAAGAAGACAGTTCAGGGCCACCACTGTTTTGTATGAGAATATTTTATGTTAATTCTGAAGGCTTTCAACAAGCTGAACAGCAACTATTCCTCATCACATGAGGACTGCTCATCCTCCACTGTGCTTCTTGCATCACCTGACTGGGTACAGCAGTGAGACATTCAGTAATAGGAGTCTGAAAACCATACCAAGGTAGAGGTGTATTCAAGAAGAAAGCACATTCAAAGCCCCCCAGTTGAAAAATATAAGATGGAACAAGACAGCATGTATGGAAACTACCAAGAACTGCCCTTATTTACAGTTTGTGAGAAGGTTATCCCATCCAGAATCCATACAGCTTAAAGGGCAATGCACCTTTAACTCTCCAAAGAACTCAAATGACCTGAGAGCCCTGTATCAGACCTTGCACAAAGAAGTGTTCCTGGTAAAATGATTTATCATCAATATTAGAGTTCGCATTTGAAGAGTGTTAAGCAGGCCTTATACCAATACAGCTGTATGAAAAATTACTACAATAAGTACTGAAATTAATGGTTGGAGAAAGATACTCAAATTCTTATTTCTACCTTTTTTTTTTTTTAATATTTAGAAAGGATAAATGTACACACTGACAACTTCATACTTCTTACATTTTGTTTGTCTGAACTCAAGTAAGAAATGTTTCTTCTTAATAAAACAAAAGGCTCACCTTTTCAGCAGTTGAATGAAATGCAACAGCTGTTTCCAAGCGGTGTACTCTTTCTTCAGAAGTCACTGTAAACTGTTTCCACACTCTGTTCAGTCTGGGAAGTGTGTCCCCTGAGGACCTTGAAGTGCATCGCAAGGACTGGCACAGGACCACTGTTGCTTGCAGTAACTGTCTCCCATAATCATAAGTACTCTAAAAATTGGAGGGGATGGGAGAGTAAGCACATGGAAAAACTCTGTACCTGGGAGTGAAACAGCATCTTAAAGCAACAGAAGACAAGTTTATGGGAGCTCCACAGCTTAGGTTTACAAAGTAGATTGAACTAATCTGGTCTACTAGAAAATGTTAATGAAGTAAAAATACAATCGAAATGACCAAACAGTGCTTTCACTCTTAAAAAAAATCTAGTACCTGCTGCTGCCTAGCATTCACACTGGCAAAGCAAGAGAGCTTCCCAAAAATTCTGAATAGCTCGGTGGATCTTCCAAGAGATACCTGACATTCACTGCTGAGAGGACTGTCTCCCTGACTTCACTGGCACCATGGCTTTGGTCAGCCAGCATCCAGGTGCCCTGAGGCACATCACTGACAGCAAATGGCCCTCCTGTCATCATCAACTCTTACTCATCAAAAGAGAAAATCAGTTCCAGTGCAACAGGTGGAATTAGAAAACATCACATCTGTTAATTAACAAGTGCAAATTAGACACTCTTAAAAGCAGTAAATGACTCATAAAGCACGTGACTGGGTGCTTTGGCCCAGCTTGTCAAAATAATTTTAAAGATTGTTTGAGATGCGTCTTTTACAAAAGCCAATGAACTTTGTTTGGTTGATTGCATTGCCTATATGAAGGTTAACTAAGGTAGTGACCTGCAGCATTGCTGCTCCTGATGGAACTACAACATCTCATTAGGCCCCTCACCAACATCAGCAATCAATTTCTTCACTGAGGCATTGAGGCAATGCAGTAAGACCAGTGATAGCTGTTCAATGACTGTCCATTCAGATATTGATTCTGTTTAGGAGAGGATATGAAACTGCACAAAGCCCATATTGCTAAAAAAATAACACATTTCACCTGTGCAACATCAACAAATTTTCGATGTTTCTCCAGTAAAACTTTTGTTTCTTGAGCATCATCTCCCAGTCGGATATGTGTCTTCAGCAGAGCATCCAGCAGTTCACTTAACCATTCTACTGCCTTAAAAACAAGCCAAAAGAATAAAAACTAATTCATTAAAAAGAAATTAAACCAGAAGGGTGACATTACTTCAGTACTAGCATATAATTTCAGCATAAGAAAGAAGTAAAATGAGCTGTCTCAAGCTAGTAGATCATGCATGCAATCCCCAAATGCACTATTTTCAGACATTGCTATATCCTTTCTTTTTCACTATACATATTCCCTAAATAAAGCTACATTATAAAGTTGCAAAAAAAAAGGTACTGTAAAACTACCATAAATCAACCCAGTGGTCTACAAAACCAGAATGATGAAATTCTAGAGGTATTTCCATACCTGAGCAGCATCCTCTTCACATTTAAACAACTGCACCATCTGAAGCATCTTCAGCCGCCGCACATCCACCATATCCTCACACCTTGAACAGCAGCGCAGAAAGACTCATCAACACACGTACAGCAGACACAAAACACTCTGA
Source organism: Turdus rufiventris (assembly GCA_013186435.1). Lineage (NCBI taxonomy): Eukaryota > Metazoa > Chordata > Aves > Passeriformes > Turdidae > Turdus > Turdus rufiventris. Next base: position 3,430,376 of record PYHW01010052.1, on the reverse strand, counting down.
CATTGACAAAAATGTTTTCAAGTGACAAGCATTAAATACAAGCATTCATGAAAAGGTGACCAAAGCTGCTTAGTTTGGTGAAAGCATCTAATGCCACAGAGAACAATAAGAAACCTGCAATAAAATAGAACTGAGCACTCCAAGTCACCAAAAACATTATCCTCAAGATTTCTAATATGAAGCTGGAGGCAGTAACACCAGAGACACCTACAAGGTCTTCATCCCAAGCTCCTTACCTTGCTGCACTGCTAAACTCTGCAACACAGAGGTTTATGTGGCTAAGACAGACTTTATCCTACTAAAATTAAGATGAAAGTTGGCTTCAACCTGGCATAATCCCGAATTGTACTATTTGCTGGGGGCAAA
>PYHW01010052.1:3299183-3426850 GCA_013186435.1 Turdus rufiventris | reverse complement strand
AATTTCCCCAGACAAAACTACTACAGTAGATGGCATAAGCCTGCTCAGTGGAACATTACATAGTGAGGAATCAGAAGTTGTAAGATCTTTATCCCCTGCTTTTCTGGCGATTTTTAAAAGGGATTACTGTATCTTCCTCCCATAATGCACTCATTAAAATGTGTGTGTCTGAAATGCAGAAATATCTTGCTTACCAACACTTTTCAATTTCTCTTCCAGTAGTTTCAATGTTTGTTGAATTGATGCTCCATCTGCTGGTGCTACATCCACACACAACATTCCCAGTAAACCATCCAACTGCTGAGACAACTAAAATGTAAGAACATAAATGCTGATATTTAAAAAGAAGTTTGAGCTTCCAATGGTTGGGTCTACAGTCATCTAAATGCTTGGAAATTTGTCATTTTCAAATTTCTCTTTGCAGCTACAGGAAATGAAAGTCTAGATGAAAGATGAATGACCCATCTGCCTTGTAGAAATCCAAGAGCACACATCCCCAGATGGTGGGAGAGTAAGAAGCCAAGATTCTACTTGCTTTGTAAAAAAAATATAGGGAAAAAACATGTCATTTTACAAAAAGAAACTATGAAAAAATACAACAAATTCCAGTTCAATTAGTGCATATGCCTCTAAATAAAAAAAAAGAGGGGCAAAAAAGTAACTTTCCAACTAGTAACCCTTTTATTTCAAACACTACTGAAATATAAGACTTATTACAAAATACTTCCATCCTAAAAAAAGGGGGAGCCAATTTTCTCAGTGTTTCAATTACAGTAAATGATGACTTACAGTATTTTCCAAGTGGCATTATTTTTCCCCTCATCTCTCTGAATATTTTTCCAATGTATTCAACACTTACAATACTAAGGCACTAATTCATTGACAATGCCTTAGAAAAATTAAAAAGAAACACTTACATCCTGGGCAACACTGTGGAATTCAAGTGCTGCTTGTAATAGGTTCTGCCTGAATTCCAGCTGACTGGCCTGCCTGTAACACACATCACTCAGCTGTTGCTGCAATGCTTTCAATTCCACAAGGTCCTCCTCATCCCCTGCATTTAGAAGAGCTGCTATCTGCTGATTAAGCTCAACATAAACAGCAAACCACTCCTAGAAACACAAGAAGATGAAGAATTAAAAATGCCAAATACAATTTCATTTCTCTTTAATGGTATACATTCAACTGCAGGTTAATAAATAATCAGATTGAAAAAGGAGGTAAATACAGATTACACTACCTCAAAGACAAGGAAAAAGTATTACTGATTTCAAATCAACTCTCAATAAAGGGCTTAGTAGATTTCAATACATGCATTGTAGTATAAAAAATACAGTGCTTAAAGATGGGAAAAGTTCAATGCATGGCTCCTAGTCCCAGCACAAGCTTCCACCAAAGAGGAATTCCAACATTTTAAGACAAATTTCCAGTGCTTAAATGTCTGTACTGGTCTACCGAAACAAAAGATCACTTTCGCCAAGTGATCAGCTATTATAAAAAGCTGTTCACAGGACAATCCAGGTGTTACTTTTAGTGACATGATTGAAACTAGCAATAACTTCCTTAAAATCTTTAGAAAAAATACTGCTGTTGACAAAGTGGAAGTAATCTCTATCTTCTGAACAAAAGAATCCACGCACAGAAACTTCAAAATGATCCTTGTTTCTTATTTAAGGAAAGCTTTATACTATTCAATTTAAAATGTGCAGATTTGTTCTTCACATGGCTTGATTACTGAATACATAAGATTTAGTCAGGCTGTCCTATTGGTGTATTTGCAGAGGAAAATAGTTCAAATATTTAACAATTTGGGGAGATTTAAAAACAGCTTGATACATCCAGATCACATTCACATCTTGCATGACTGAGATGCCTGTAAAGCAAAATGTATTTGCTCAACAGCTCTAACTCTGACCTTGAAGTGTCCCATGCATTTCTATGGAACAGCACCATCTCTTGGCCTACAATACTTGATTTAATTTGTATTCTTGTCTCGCTCCTAGTGGGATGTTTAGAATTTTGTAAATTATGTCTTCAGCTTTTGCCTCATTTATTTACAAATCATGCAAAACGGAGTATAAATATCCATATTCAGAATTTTTGTTCTTTTTTCCCAAAGCTGCCTCTACCATCTGCTCACAGAAAAAAGAGAATATGAAAAGAGCAAGGATGGGAGCAAAGAGAAAGTAATGAAAAAGTTAAATTAGCAATCAGTCAAAAATTTAAGAGCAGAATACATCTCTCATCTGTCCCAAAAGGGGCAACTATAATGACATAATGTGAAAACATCTTCCACTGTGTACGTGTACTGTAGATACACAGATTCAGCACAGTCAGTTCACAGAACATAATTCTTTGACACTGAACATACAGATCCAGCCAAATGTGACATATAAACTATAATCTGAGAAGTCAAAAAACTTTAGATTAATATGTTTAAGGATTTTGGGTTTTGGTGGTTTTTTTTATTATTTGGTGTTTTTATTTTTAGCATTAAAGTAAGAGTTGCAGTAATTTATTTTGATAAAGCTATCAGTAAAATTAAGATACCAGAAAGCCAGATATAAAATTGTGTTTCTCATCTTTTTCATGGGAGAACTTAACCACAGTTGCATATGACAGCTCAAACCCATAGAGCAAAGACCTTCTCAAAAACAACAGTTCTAGTGTATTGCTCATGAATAAAGCTATCAGAAGATTAAAACCCCAAAAATCCAACCACCTTCTTCCCACAAAAATGCACCCTATGGAAATTGATTTTTTCACTTCAGAGTAAATTGAAGAAAAAAAAGTATTTTCAAAACAAATCAAGATTTTGTGTAAGTCTCTTCAAAATACTATAATCAACATTAAACAGAAGGTGATGAAATAAAGCAAACATACAAGCTGTCAATTCAATTATTAGGAGAAAAAACAGGAAAACAATGAAAGAGGAAATGTACACTAAAAATCAAAGGAAAAGGCAAAGCACATTTTTCTAGGGCTGTTGACAAGAAATAGTTTTAATCCCTAAAGGTATCTAAATTTAAGGTAGGAGAGTGGTCTTCCAATTACTTATTTTGACATAAAATATTTTTTTTTCTGACTTATTTCTGCAAACTCCTGCCAGCACCTGAGAACCAAGCTGTGTTCCATGCTGTCAGTGCTTCAGCACACTGTAGGGCAGCCTACAAACTTCAGTGGATTTCAATGATTTGAAGGGACTGCATTGAGCCCCAGCTAAATCACAATTCTCTGCCATAGGTATCCAAGTGAAAACAAACTATGTTCAGTCTGGTTTCTCTTTTCAGTTTGAAAAAGCGATGTAAGAGACACTCAAATTAATTTTTGCCCATGCAATAAGTAGTCTAGGGTGCTTTTGTTATTTTTTTTTTCCTTTCCAATTAGGATTTCAACTGCATGATGTTTTACACTTTGGAAGGTACTGGTTTTCACGCTGCTTGAAAAAACGACAACACAGAGGAGATTGGATTTACCTAACCAAACAGTAACACCTACACTGCTGCATCCAGCAAGGAAACCATACTCACTGAAGGTGGAGTCAGTAGAGAACTAGTGTTGTCTAGGGTGCTGTGTTCCTCAGACTAAAGGTCTGGGGGCTTTTTCCACCCCTTAAATTATGTCTGAAAAACTATAACCCAGGGACTGTTTTTGTTGCCATGACTGCCAACAGAACTTAGGAAAAGTGGACAGAATTGCCAGTGTCTACATCAAGGAAAGTCACAAAAGGTGAACAGCACTGTGAGCAAAACTCCCTTTGGGAGCACTGAATATTCATAACCTAATTATAGTTAATCATCTGATGGAAAGACAAAATTCTGCTGAAGCTTAGGAAGTATTCCAAATTAGAAGCAAAGGCATCAAGTTAGTGTAGTTATAAAACAGCATCCCCATGATTTCATTATGAACATAAAGTATATCTAAGGTCTTGATCAGTGAAAGTCTTAAGCCAGTTTCAGTGATTGGTAAGTGTAGTCTAATAGAGACAAAAACCATTAAGTTATTCACCTAAGAAGTGCAGGACTTCTCAGACATTTTGCAGAGAGGAAAAAGTAAATTTATTCCTTCTACTCTACATGAAAATTTAAGAACTGCTGTACCATACTAAACCCAAGAAAAATCACAGATAGAAATCTGTATTTTTCTGCAATGAAAAAAAAAAGCAAATTATAATGACCATACGAAATTACTGCTCACGTAATTTCCTCTGTAACTCATAACATCATGCACTATGTAAAATTCCTAGATACTCATAACCAAAATACATTGCTCATAACTACATGCATTTAGAATTATTTTGATACTTGAAAAGGGTATGGGAAATCTCACACTGTGCTGACTCTCAATCTCTTCATGTTTCTGTTGCAAAGCTTGTGAAGCTCTAATGGAATCTCCTATTCCCCACTGGGTTCTTAGTTGTTCTGATCCAGGTCCTTCAAGCCAATTGACTACCTGTCAGTACGATAAAAATGATAACAACAAAGTAGCAAATTAATTACACAAAAACTGGTATAAACAGAATTTTGTAACATAAGCAGAAATAAAAATAAGCATATGTTTATGAAAAAAACAGACCTTTTTCAGCTCTGTAAAAATCTTGCTGTTGAGCCCATTCACATCCTTCAAAGTTTTAAGTAGAAACTATTTTCATTAACCTTAGCCTGTCAGCTCCATGAAAACAGGTGGCAGCTATGACAAGATTTTTCATATAGACAATTGTCATTTCATACCTCTTGTCAATAAAAGAGCTCAAAACACAATGATAACGGACCTCTTGTGTTCAAACCACAATCTTTTTGCCCAAGTAATTATGATGCACAGTTGTACTCAACCTCACACGTAAGAGCTTTCTCCTTTTTTTGCTGAATAAACTAACATTCAAGTACAGAATATATATTTCTTTCAAAATTAAGTTTGCGCATTAACTTGCTCTATTCAAATAACAACCTGTTACTGAGTTTTTGTGGCCACATGTCATGGAATTTGTCTTTGCAGGGTCACAGCAACACAACTTCAGACTATAGTATTGGATTTCTTTTATTATTATTTTGAAACTATTTTTTGATGTAAATATTACTCAAATCTCTCAAATCTTGCTTTTCTTACACACATTTCAATTATGAGATGGTATCTGTGGAAACTTTCCCTGATAAATTCTTAAATATCTGGGAAACAGAGATAGCTGCAATGAAGCCAAGTGCAGAAGTCACTAATGGAGTGCTGAAGTAAGGAAATGCAGGAATACCTTCAGATTCTGAACCTTAATAAAAAGGCATAGGAAGCCAGCTTCCTGTCTTTCATGTGGGTTTTGTTTAAACATTGATCACAAAACAGCTTCACACAGATTTTCAGGAAACATAATACAATACACAATGTAACCCCATAACCACGAAGACAAATGAAACAGGGACTAATTGGACCATTTTGCTCGTGCTGCTAGACTGCAGTGCAGCAGTAATCAAGAACAACCATTGTTAGAGAAGGCTGCTCAATTCACTCCAGCTTTGAGTCATTATTTATTTGCCTTCCCACTGCCCTTTTTGTCCGTGCCAAAGCACTGCTTCAGAGCATATATTCATTGCTCCAAAAGTATTCTGAGTCTTCCTTGCTTTTATCATTTCTAGGACAAATTAAGACTCTACAGTTGCAGGTTCTTTGTTGTTTAAAGAGAAACTTCCTGTTGTGCTCAGCATCTCTGCACAGCTGTTATGGGTTAAATATGGAACTGACCTAGAAGTGAAGGGACCCAGATGTCCCCCCCTAAGGTCAGAGTGGCCTGGAAAACTTACACATGGAAATGACAGCTCTCATCAAAGTCTGAAACACTGGACAAGGCTACTGCTTAGCAGTTGCCGTCTCTGGTCAAGACCCAAAACCATCTCCCCATTACAAGTTTCCAGCAACTACTACATTGACTCTGCAACTGCTTAGGCCAGCACACAGCTGTTCTTGTGACAGATGCTTAAAGTGAGGAGGGAACACACAGAAAAATGTGATGCAATTTTCATAAAATAATCTTTAAAATCATTAGTGACAAGGCTACTCCAAGACCTCACATTTTTTGTGAATTAAGATTATAAAAATAGCAATCCAACACCTCTGCCTAAGGAGGGACAAAGCCAGAGCGTCTCCTAACCTACAGTTACAATAATAAGCAGCATTTAGAAAAACTGCTTATTACAAAACATCTGACAATCACAGCATCCTTTACAGAATGAAAGACACTGGAGAGGTAAACAAAATCATGGCAAAAGGGGTAATTCAAAAGAGAGGGTAGGATATTGAAGGCATAAGGGAGAGACTTGGTTTTGGATAAGAGGGCTTTGAGATAGGAGTAAGAACTAAGCACATCACAATAAGGAGAAGCAGCAAGTAGTGAAATTGAGACATGAACACAAAAGCAAGCCAGGAGTGGTCAGCAATATAAGATGGTACACAAATAATGAAATAGGAATATAACTGTAAAGAAAGCTAGCAGAAGATCAAAACACAAAAGAAAAAAATAACAGCAACACAAAGGAAAAACACCCATTCTAATTAAAGTATTGCAAGTACTCTTATAAGGCAACTTCTGTTTATTTTGTCAAAACAAATTCCAAGGCAACTTTTCCTCCATTGGCTTCTTTCTGTACATCATTAGCTTCTTACTTCTAGCTTTTAACTCTATTAGTCTAATTTTTTGCTGTAAACCCAAAGGAAACAAAATAATTTCCTAGATTTAGTACGTTTTTCTCAAATATTTGTATGCCGTTTAGAATGCTTTTAAATGCACTTTAAAAGAACTGATTAGCTTGGCAAAAGAGCAAAGCACATTCTTCCTGTGTGCTGAAACTCAGTTCACTTGCCAGGTAACATCTGCAGTGTACACAGAGCAAACAAGTAACTATTTCTACTACAAATATTAAAAAATGAAGCTTAGTAATTGTAAACAATTCTGTTTAAATGCATTAACAATGTCCGTTTGCCAAAGTATGATAAAAATCACATCTTGTTCAACCACTAAAACTTAAACACAGGAAAAAACTCTCACCTGATTATACCCAAAGCTGTGGTGATATGCTCTATATAGGATTATATTAATCTGTCATATTTTTAATACTTCTAGCTCAATATATCAACAAATGACATCTGCTTTTTAGATTCTTTTACAGGAATTGAATTACTGTAGAAATTATCTACTTGGTAGGTTCCTATTTTAACTGCTAGATATCACAAAATTCATTAGTTTTTATTTTTACCCATATCCACAATGCTGTAGAGTGCAAGTACTCAACTTGCATTTCTCATGCATTAGAAATGGCAATGTTGAAAGGTTAAAAGCAACTATCTATTCCATTTTCTGCATATTCAAACTACACATAATCTTAAAAATATACATATCTAATTTCAAATGATAAACACAAGAAGAATAAATTAATTCCATTTCCTTGATTTTCTCGACTGAGACTCTGCTGAGAAAACACTGGAAGTGCTAATTACACGGTTGTTTCCAAAGGACCAAACCAGTTCATCATGACCTTTAACATGCAATGGATTAGGAAATTTATATTCATTCTTGTCAGGGTGTTCCTGAAATACAGACAGTTTAAGCACTTCAGCTTAGGTTAAACCATCAAGTATTAGATAAATAAAGGAATAAATAATGGCTTATCTTCAGTAATAGGAACTTTAAGTGACATAGGCAGGGGAAGGTTTTCAACCCTCAAGCAAAGCTGGTGCTCAAAGGTGTTCCTCTCTTTGCCAGCAGGGTAAATGCCAGCACTTGCATCTCCAGCAATGCAGCCATGCACTGCCACAGTGTGCAGCACAGGGCAGCCCCAAGGCAAGAGAGCACATTTAGAACAACCTCCACAAATCAGAATAGCCTTTGGAAAGTCACCGTGGCAGCCACAATGTAAAGCACTGAGTGAAACCAGCACACTGACATTTGCGAAGTGATGGGAGGCATTCAGCTCTCCCCTCTGATTGTTGCAGAAATCACAGGCTGGGACTTGAGCTCAAAACTCCACCTCAGTGCATTCAAGAGCAGCTCCAAGCTTACCTGCATTACCTTCTGCTGAATCTCCTCGAGCTGTGTGCGCTTGCTTCGCTGCCTACAAACCTCCTGGTAGCGGGTGTACTGCTCCCTGAGTGAGTCCAGCAGCTTCATGACCTGTGGCTGAGCCAGCAGTTCATCATCCATCGGGGACCAGGACACCCCTCCGTCAGAGCCATTGAACCGACGCTGCTGTAACTCAGACAGTAACTCGTGGCCTTAGAGAATACACAGAATCTGCTTAATCTACATTCAAAGAATGAGTCACAATTTGTAGTAAGATTGCTTTTAAACCATCAGCAGTGCATTTTTACAGCTCATGATCGGTCATGCATTGGGCATTTAATGATATAATTTCATTCAGAGCTTTGGTCACAGTTTGTGGGGCTGGATCAGCCGTAAAACAGAAGAAAAGAAATGTGGGCTATTTCAGATTTATGGAAGAGATACTGTAGCTAACATTCAAATTGACAATAGCATTGATTAATGCAAAGAACATTGAAAAGCACAATCCTGAGTCTTCAACAACTGAAGTATTGATTTACTTCAAAACTGTGAGTAGAATCCAAAGTATTTCTCTCAAACAATTCATGTTCTTATATTGAATGAATGCTCTAAATGGAGGCACTAAAAATCTGACTTAAATTTCTGTGTTGTCTTTCAGGATTTTTATATCAAGTACAACTCACAGAGAGCATGAAGCTGAATAATAACTATTTTTTTAGTGTTCTGTTCTCACCAGTCTTGCCCTTTTCCTTGTGTTCTTAGTCATCATATCAAGTTACACACTCTCTAGAGTGCAGTGACTTTCATACACACAAAAATAGTATGTTTTGACAATTTAATCTTTTGCTTAAACTGTTTGAAGAATGTAATTGTTGTGTTAAAGTTCTCAGTATGCAAACACCACACTACAAGTAAACCCAGATGATTGATTTGTTCCTCAAAAGCTCAGTGAAACACTTAAAATAAAACAGTGTTTGGTCACTAAAGAGATATTGGTGTGAAAGTGAAAATGTGCCAGTTGGAGATCATCAGTTCTGCTGGTCTTAAAAGGGTAACATGACAGGTCACTAAAAGAAAAAACCTACCACATGAGTAACAGTAATACCTCAAGGAAAATGCAGAAACAAAAGATTAAGTTCAACTGCTATTATTGAGACATTCCAAATGTCAAGGGCATTGAAGATTGCATCAAACAACTTTAAATTATTCAGCATATATTACTGTGAAATGAAAATGTCTTAAGAAATCAAATATATTTTTCTGTACTATAGTAAAAACATCTTGGATTTCATCTTATATAACACTCTACAGGTAGGCACAGATAGTTACAGAGAAAACAGACTTTTTTACAAGTTTGTTCTACTGGGGTAATTTTTATATTTTACTGCATTGTTTCAGCAGCAAAGGATCAGCATTTTTCCAGGTAAAAACATCTTTTTGAATTAAGCTCTTATGAAATACTATTAACTATATATATGAATTTGGAGATTGTGAAAAGAACAGCATTGTAGTTATGGAAGAATAAACCTTTTACCTAAACCCTCCCTTAGGAGATAAAAATTTTATTGGAAGAGTTAAATTTTTCTCTTTGCCTCTTCAAACTCCCGTGATTTAATCACAGAATTTGTTGTGTTGGAAAGGAGACATAAGGATCATCCAGTCCCATGGAAATGATGAAACTTCATAGCACCAAAAAAAATTCATTACCAGAATTAAGACAATAGAGAATACATATAAACTAATGGGCTAAGGAGCTATCTGCTTTACACAAAATTGAAGTGTTGTTTTGCCCAAAAATCTTACTATTAGACAATTAGGCTAAAATCTAGTGACACTGTCTACAGATACTTCATGTTTTAAAAACTTCAAAGACCAGAGTAAGAAATGATTGTTTCACATTTTAACTCAAACCAGTATTATCCCAGATCTAGACAAGCTAAATTTTTACACAGAGGACACATAAAGCCACTGTGACAAGTATTACATGTGATCCACACATTCGTTTATAGGAGGCTATAGGGTAAAAAAATCTAAGAACTCAGACTCTGATCATCACCAAACACTATGCATTACTTCTTATTCCACAAAGGCACTAATTGAAAAAAAAATTGCAGTCCAAACCAATAGCCTATTATACTTTATTGTTAATAGGAATTTCATCTTAAATCAAACATGTTAAAGAATCCCAAAACATTTAATGCTGAAAAGACAGTCCAAGAAGTGAAGCATGTTTCACTTTCCTGACAGATGATCAACTAGACTGATGAACTAGACTGATGCAAAGTGTCAGAATTGGGCAGGAAAATGCTTTCTGTATTGTAACCATTTGGTGGCTACTGAGATGAATTCATTCTATAAAGCATATATATTGACACCAGCTAGAAAAAAAGCATTCCCAAAAGTAAATGCAATAGTTATGGTAATACTATAAAGATGTTAGTGGGATTATAAAAATATGTATTTAAAAAGACACGTTGGGAGTTCTGCCATTTCTTAGCATCACTTTTTTAACCCAAAGATGACAGCAGTTGATAAGCTTGTTACATTGTGAAGATGGCTAAGACAACAACTGTGCCCTCTGTGCTTTCACTTGGGGCCTGAAATGAATTATGTCACATTACTGACCAACACTCTGATTTTTTGACTTACTATACCTGTCTGCAATACCGTCTCAGGATCAACTGATGGAAGGAAGTTCAAATCTATTGATCTTCGAAAAAAATAACAAACATATTATTAAAATTTGTATTACAGTAGCACTAAAAGCTTCAGTTAAGGCTAGAACTACCTATTGGTCTTAAAAGACTAATTTTTTTTCCTCACTTAGTAAAGTCCTCACTTTTTCAACTCATTAAATCAAAACACAAGTGGAGGTGCATGTAATCAGTTGAATGAGCATCCATCTACACACACACACATTTTGTAGTCTATATTAGAAATTAGAATTTCTTTACACATTTTCAGGGTATTTAAGATGTATTTTTTCAGTATTTTTCTGGAATACAAAAGAAATTTTATAATCCAAAAGCATTGACTTCAAAAAGTGAATCACATACCTCTCTCTCTCTTGCTGAGTTCCTTTATCACTTCCATTGTTAATTAGAGCAAGCTCATCCAGTAAAGATGTTGATTCTTTTGTGAACTTTTCAAATACCTAAAAGAGAAAGGTTTTAATGTAAGAAATAAAATTTTTAGGTAGCTGTATTGAAGGCATCAGTGCAAATTTATCCAGTTCCTTTAGTATACTTTATTCTCTACACAGTGTAATTATTTCCCAGCATTCAGATGGTAGGGAGGAAACAACAGAAAATAAGTGTTCCCTGAGCAAAACCTTAAGCGCACTAAGATTCCTTAGGGAGATAGTAAATATTATACTGAAAAAAACTGAAATTTCTGCAAAACCTGTAAGATCTTATGGACATATTTATTCCACATCTTTATTTTAGACTTTAATAATGCTGGAGAATCAAGGCATGTTACAGAACTCCAGGACCGCTTACTTGGAAGGATTAAAATAATTTTGCAAAGATTCTGGCTTCTAATCACTATTCAAATGGACCATATTATAATGAATAATTAAAACAAAAGAAAAATGAATTGTATTATATAGAAAGATTATATAAAATAAAATAAAATATCCTCATCAGTTTTGTTAACTCAAGGGTTTCTGATCTCAGGTAACACCTGTACAGTCAAGACACTGTGTACTGCTCAGACAATTCCTCTCTACCTGACTTCTGAGGGCTGGTTTTGCTTTTTAACAGAACTGAGCATGACTGGTTGCCTTAAATAACATGCAGTAACTTTCAGGTATTTTTGCTGTTATTAACTATAAATCAATAGCTTGCCAATGACCTTTCCTTAACTCATCTATAACTACTTAAAATTTCAGGGGAGAGCAGGTGCAGTAGGACTTGGAGATCCCACCTGGAGACACAGATTACACAAGAAGGAAACTCTCTGTGTCAAACATTAAATATTGTTTTGAAAATTCAATTTAAATAACTGAAAAGCAAGTCTCAGTGAAGAAAAGATTAAGAACATTCTGGAGAGCTATGCAGACCAACAGTTGCTTAAACAATTTGTGCTGATTAATAATTACAGAGTGTAGCTGTTCCTAGACATTTACTGCTTCTCGGGCTACTGGGGAAACTCTGCTGAGACAGGTTTTGGTGTAGGACAGCTTAAAACCACAGGAAACAATATCTAAGAGATAACCCAGAGGATCAGTAGAGTCCCAAGTATTTTCTCTTTGTTTTGGTCTTCTCCTAGAGCAGTCAATTTCCCTTTATAGCAACTATACCACAGACTCAGGCTCTTCTAGGGCTAGTGTTACTAAAAGACCTTCATTAAGGAACTGGTTATTCAACAGATTGATACATTAACTTTATCATCCTCTGAGCAAAGGCAGTGTTATTTATCACAAGACCATTCATGTAGATGAACTGCATGACCACACACATGCTTCGTAGTTCCTACACAAAAATTTCAGGGCTCAAGGAGGAGACCTTAAAAAACTCCCAAACCCCAAGACAAAGATAACTAACCAGCCTCTTATTCAGCCAATCCATGTGATCATAGGTGAGAGTGCCTCCAAAATCTTCTGTTAGTTGGCATGGTTCTATGTATCTTGTCAGCTTGTTAGCAGATACTAAAATAACCTGCAACAACAAAATAGGTCACTTGTAGGTAATTCTCATGGTTTCATGAAGTATCTGAGAAGTGTGCCTAGAGATACTGAGCAGATCTTTCTGTGATTCAAATTTTAGTGCTAAATGTTTAAATTAAATAGGGCTGTTTGCAGTTAATGTGGCCTAAACCAGACAGGTAATTCTGACATGCAGTGCATACCTCATGGATGATGCTGTAAGACCATCATCTTTACCACCTTCTCTATTTACAGTGGGAAAAAGAAATGTGTTCCCTGGATATCTGTTTTCCTGCTGGGAACTGATGCTTTGTGATTAAGTCATATACCACATGATCTGTTTCTAGTGAATATAGTAGCAGGCTATCATACTACAAAGCACTCAAGGTTTTCACCACTCTCTGGCAATACTTTCAGTCCCAGAGGTGAGCTTGTGCCATAAAAGTAAAGTGCCTGCATTTACTGTGTAAATGTGCTCAGCAAAAGTTGGATCAATCATACTCTTTCCATGAGTAGTCAAAAACTCAAATCTTAATATGCTCAAAAGCCCGAGTCATTCACCCAGAAGACAAATCTAGTTCATCAGCTATATCAGGGCATACAGGAAAACACAGGTCCACTGCTAGGTGGAAAACTAAATTCTTGATTTCATTTCTGCATTCTAGAGACTCCTGAATGAGCCGTACTCATACAAGCCTAAACCAGAAGTTGGCAGCACAGGCTACTTTAATGAATGGTATGCTAAGCCTGGAATAACTCCTGTGGAAAAATACCCAGGAACAACTCCTCTATGGAAGCAGGTATATTGGCAGCATATAGCAAGAAACAAAAGAAAAAAAGGAAAGGAAATTTCCATAATCCATCAAATCATTCACATACTCTTGCAGGGCACAAGAATATGTGGAAAGAGCTAACTAGAGAGAGACTTCTATTTCAGTTCCAGTTCCCTGCAGATACTGAAACTAAAGAATTCAGTGTAGCTCCAAACAAATGCTCTATTATTGCAGAGGAAAACCTTTCAGCAACATCCAAATACACACGATTGTCCTGTACTCTTAATGGTACATGGCTGCTGTAAATGGAATTGGTTTTAAGTAATGCCAGCCACCAACCCAAACTCCAGAGGATTCTACATCCAAGAAAAAAAAAAAAAAAAAACTAGAAAAGCCTTTGCTCTTCCTTCTTTTGGGCCAGTTAATACCAAACTAATTTTGGTATGGTCATTTTGGTACGGAAACTAAAGCACACAGGGCAGCTGGTTCCAAAGCATGCACAAAACAATATCTTTTAGCCATATGAAAAAATCTTCTGACACAAAAATAAACATTCACAAAAGAGATTTGGTCAAAACCCAATTTTTCTAGATCTTTTAAAATAAACTTTGAAAAATAAAAACTTCCACCTCATTAATAAACCTTGTTGTAGCTTAAAGCATTACTCCCAAACCCATTCATTCTCCAGGCTTCTGATCTAAAAACCTGTTATTTCTTAAACTGTTTATTGACTGTTCACTGGGCTACCTGCTAAAATCCTGTCTGAACTTTTCACAATATCAACAAACATCTGAATTTTTGACTCAGTTGTGGTAGAAATGAAGGTTCCTGAACAGAATTTAGCTCTTGCTCTAAACCTGAACTAGTGGCAGTGCTAACCTAACATCCTCTATATGCTTTAAATTAGAAAATTAGCTTTGATATTTTCTAGGTGTCAAAAGTGCAATTTGCCTCTCTGAAGATCCAGAAATCATGTTTTCATCAGGTACTACAGATTAATAGTCCGTAAGTACACAGACCAAGAGGCAAAGAAGAAACATATTGAAAAATGCAATGTGCACAGTGGGAAGACACTTCTCTTTTACAGATATGAATTCTACTTCAAGCTCAGCAGACTTCCGCTGTCAGGCTCCCAAAATGTTTCAAAATCCAAACAGAATAATTATCTTTGACCTTTTGTGAAAACAGATGTCAAAATTCCCCATCCTAGGAATAGATCTCTTATGAATTAGTGTTTCACCCTTACCTTTGAATTTCACTCTTCAGCCTATTAACACAGGTAAAGATAAGGTAATTTACAGCTACAAAATCAGAAATAACTCTGTTTGCTTGCAACTGAAATTTTTTTTTGTTTTTTTTCTTTTCCAAGTCAAACTTCGTTGGTTTCAGAAAAAGTGGGGAAAAAAAGCAGCTTTCATAATCCAAAGTAAAAGCCTTTGGACAGCAGATTATAGCTGGATGTTAAAATGAAGAGCTTAAATTTCCCAAGGGAGAAACAAATCGGTCTGGACAGATGGTAAGACAGAAAAAAAAGTATAAATTATTGAATCCTTTAATCTTTGCTTCCCTTCCCATTTGATCCACCCACTTCTGACAACAGGGACAGCTAATAAGCTGGCAGCGGCAGGAGGTTTCAAACATGTCCTGTTTGCTACTGACCACAGTCATGGCATCATCATCTGCACTCAGTTCCTTTTAAAGAACACTGGAATAGTGCCAGCAGCTCTCATCCTCTCATCTCTAGTCAGTAAACTTACTCTGTACAGTATTGGCCTGCTAAATGCTTGTGAAAGCCTTGAAAGAAATAACTCAGAACAGTGCTTTGGGAAAAGCAGAAGTGCCGTATTTTTTAATAAAATCAAAATAACCTTTGCCGTCAAGCAAAAGAAGAAGGACAAAGCTAAAAACATGGAATGCAAAGTCTTGTGCCTTAAGTGCAAAATTGCATTTCTCAGGAGTGAAAATACATGGTTTTGATCCATGCAACACGTATCTTTCGTAATAAAAAAGCTTTAAGTACTGTTTGCAGTAAGCTGACCTCTCCATGTCATTTGCTGTATTCTGCAATTTTCATTGATCATCTACAAGGGGATTGAGGCTGAAGTCAAGATGAGAGAAGAATTCTAGATATTCAAGAGGGCATATAAAAGTGCCCCCAAAATGTAAAATACATCCATCTGAACTTACTTTCTCTCTAAAGGGAAGAAATGCAAAAGCTCTTTAATACAAGTGTCACACAGTCAAACAAGACAAGAGCCAAACGCAGGAGCTACTTGAGAACAGGATGCTGTAAATTGTCAGTAACAAGGAGCTGTTTTCTGAAGTGTGTAATATCAGAGCAGCCACACTACTGAACCTGAAAAGGAGTAGGTACTTTCCAAAAGAGAACAATACATGTGTCCCTTGAGAACAGAAAATTTAAACAAGCATAAACTAAATAGGATCTTCACTGCCACAGAACACAGAGTGAAACAATGGCTACCTCTTCCTGAGGAGAATAATCCTATTTTTTGGAGCTAAATACCATTTCAATCCATTTTTTGAAATACTATTTGATTAAATGCTGAGTAGCATGGGGTATTATTTGTTTGATATGGAACACTAATCTAAACAAAGATCATTTTCTTTAACATTACACCAAGAAACACAAATTAAATATTTATCTAGCCAGTAGAATAGAAATAGAAAGCATAGAAATCTGCCACAGTAGAAACCCAAGCGCAGCTGACAGAACCTAGGTAATCACAGGATGAATTCCACTCCCAAGATCTGCCTCCTTTACTCATGGTTTTACCTATTCATCAACCTTACCCTCTAGAGCTCACAATAATTAGCACACTCTCATTTTTACATCCAAGAGAAGAGAAAACAGGCAGAGATTATTGTATTTTTCAACACTATTTTTGGACAAAATTCAGGATATGACATAAATACCCCAGCTCCACATAGCCACTTCCCTGATTTGCTCAAGTACCCATCGCCTCCCATATTAAAATAGCAAGAGATGCATGCAGATGAAAAGAGATGCAGTTAAAAAAAACAATTTTGACTGAAACTCCTATATGTTTTTTTGGAAACCCCACAGAAGCTACAAATTCCGGTGCCTCAGTCTTAAAACACTAAACTGAAAATGGACAAAAATGAGGTGCTTCCTACCAAGTGTTATTCATTCTTTATTCTGTGGAGCAACACTCTGCTCATTAGCATCATTCTTAAAAGGTAAATTAGAGAACTTGAGATTTTCCAGAGCAGATGCTGCAGACAAATTATCATAAGGAATTTCTGACACTCTTTACTAGAGTTAAAGCTGTCAGCTGCTACAGTAGAAGTGTGAAGCATTTAGAACTACTCAGACTTTGGACTTCAGGATTATAAAGATCCTTATGCTACACTCTCTAATTTTTTCAACTAATTCATAGTAGTTTACCACCTCATTTTTCCATTCTCTTATTCCTTTTTTCAAATGCACTTGATTTCCTTACCCCAAATTCTAAGGAAACTTTTCAAATTTTGCTCTCTGATTTCCACAAGGATAAGAACAAGTACATCTTCTTGCTGCTCCCAACAAACTGATTTTTAAAGTACTAATCTACTATCTAAATGAGGTTCAGAGATTATTTTCTCTCTAAATTCCTTGAATGAATGGCATGTGCAAAATAATCTCACCAAACTATACAGATTTGTATGTAATGCAAAAATGCCTACATTTCTTCTATTTTTATGGCAAATTTTTTCCTCCAGTTATGTTCCTTGTTCTTATAAGAAAAGCTCACACTCAAATACAACACACTCTACTAAGAGTGATTTGTTTCACATCACCAAAGCAAAATCTCCCCCTCCCAACTCTCTAAAACACAGCAATTTTTATACTCAAATGTTGTTCCTCAATCTTTTAAAACATTAACAGTATTGAGTATTACAGCATCATACATGCAACATTTCAGCTGAAAGACAGCTTTATAACAATTAAGACAACTCTCCTCTTATGAAGCATGGCACAGGACCAGACAAAACTGCTTCAGTGAACACATGAGCTGGTTGCTAATAAGGGAGGAAGGAAGTTACAGAAGAAAGTTCTCCTGGAGGACAAATGGGAATTGTCCTGAGTCAGGTCCAAAACCAACACTAATACTAACCAGAAATAAAGATATGAACTCTTACTCAGCTGAATCAGCCCACCTCTTTGTACTTATCCACCCAGTACTGTTTGATCTCAGTTCCCACATTTATATTCTGTGCTTTGCAACTCATCATCACCACATCTCACTCTGAAGCAGAGGATCTCTGCCTCTGAATAGAAAGGAAGACACTGTGATTAATGGCTTCATATGGTAATATTAAGGTATTAAGAACAGATAGGTAGTAGGAAATAGGAGGTAGGTGTGATGCCCCATTAGAAATCACAGTTACACAGCGTTTACTTCAAATAAAATGAGATTACATCCAAGCGAATAAAAATATTTCATATTTTAATTCAAATTTTTAACTCATAATTACTTCACTGGTGCAAAACCAATCCTGAATTTTCCTAGTAGTTACACAAATCTAACCTGTGATGCAAAACACCAGTTGGGTGTTGTTTGTTTTTACTGCCAGTAATGCAAAATTATGCGGCTGTAGATTGTGCATGAGTTGAAGCCTCACACAGCCTTATCAGTGCTCTGCACCTGTATTTGGAATAGAGGAACGACACACTCCTGTCCTGACACAAATAACTGGAGCCCAGAGAAGGTGGGACATTTTTACTGAAACAGTTTTCCTGACTGCAACCAAGTAACAGAAACCAAAAGGTTTTGTTACATAATTCCAGTGGCCTATGCCAACAATAATGCCAACAGGATTACTAGCACAAAACGTGCTTTACAAAATTACTAAGATTACTAAATTTATGGATTATCACTTAATGACAGTTAGCCAAACCTTAAAGTGAAACAAAAAAATCCTTTTATTATCATAGTCATGTAAAATTATCCCTGCTTTATTGATATATTTTCTGTAGGCTTTCTGCATACTTGTCTAAAAGTGCATTCCAGCTGAATCATGCTAAAGGAAAGTCCAGGAAGAATCTTCTAGAAAGACTGACTTCCAAACTAGCTCCACTATCATATGCACAGCAACAACTGCTATAGCATATACTTTTATATCACAACTTTGAAGACTTCCTGAACTTATGCAAGGACTTTATTTACAGGGGTGTAGCTGGGAAAAGAGAGCCTAAATCACACAGCAATGACTTCTCAAAAGAGGCTTTGCCTTTATTACTGCTGCTCTCTGGACTCTAACATTTACCTTATGTTGTGAAAGATCTGTGAGAAACTGAATATTGCAAACTTAAGCCACTTTCTAATCAGCAGTTCTTAAATCAAGGTTTTGAGTACAGATGGTTAGCCCAGAGGCTTTTTAAATTCTCATCTTGGACATGGCTCCAAACAATATGCTAGTTTATAAAAATGGGCACTGCCACACTCATGTTTTTGATTAAAGACATTGTGACCTGGCTGCATGCTACATGCCTCTTGTAGTTCAAACAAGATTAGCTTAAAAAATGAGTGGAAAGTTTGATGACACAGATATTCTCAAAAAAACCAGGGAAAACTGAGGTTTCCATTAACCTCCCAGACAGAGGTAACAAGGGAACTGCTAAAATTAACGTGTAGTCTCTTGCACACACTGCCTCACAACAGAGAACAGTGTCAATCTCTATCTGGCAAGGGATTTACAGCCTGTTCCTGATGTCAAAGAACTCACAAAATGAGAGAAAATGTATGCAATACCAACAAGATGTTTGTCAGAATAGTTACAGCTGATAAGAGTGACACCATACACCATGCATCTCTACAGCCTATTAGAGAAGTCATGAAAAATTTCACACTAAATCCTGTACAACAGTTTCTGACTCAAAAGACCCACAATATGTAACAAATAACTTTATCCTCTTGCTAAGCAAAGAATTAAATGCCACACATTGCTAAGTTAAGAATATTAAATGAAGAAGGTCTCATTAAAAATGGAAAAAGCCACAGTGGTTTGTTAAGGTTAACCACAAAGCATCTGTAATACAGCTGTTTTAAAGACACTAGCTGTCATCCAATTACATCAGTATTTCAGAAACAATATTTTTGACTGAAGTAGACAAAAGATCAACATACCTCAAAGCCAAGTCTATCTTTCTCTTTCCAAAAGCAGAAATGTGTAACCTTCTTATCCCAAAATTCATCTGGCTTTACTACACAAACAAGTGACACCTCAGCTGGTACAACATTCTGTAAAACAAATGAAAAAGTAAGTAAAGCATTCAAGATTTAACCTTCATTTACCATAGATCTGAATTTCACTTAGATTTCATCATCTATACAAGAAAATATAAATTGCAAATAGAAATGGAAGTCTACTTCATCTACTTCATATATTTGCTCCATCCTGCTTTGTAACATTGCACAAGATTTCATAGCAAACTGTGTCAAAACTTTAAAGAAATTATATCCTCTTTACTCCAAGTCCTAAGGACAAATCATTATTCTATGCTGTGTTAGCACAGAAAAATGAACTATTGGCTAGACTTAATTTAATTTATGGTATTTCATGAAAAAGAAGAAGAAATGTTATAAACAAAGCTGTCCACCAATGTTATCTTCTATGCAGAAGAAAACAGTAATCATAAAGTTCGGAAAAAATTGTGTATTTGTTACCAAACCACGTGTCAAGATTATATCCTATGCTTCTTTAGTACACATTACTTGGACTAAAATGAAAAGGCTGAATGTTGACATTTCAATATATTAACTCATTAAAATACTATCAGGAAAACATTTCTCAGACTAAATCAGTAATTTCATTTACTAAATTGATTTTATGATGTCATACTGAATGAAGATCAAGACTCTTGATTACTCTAAATTCATCAGCTTTAGCAATAAGTTAGATAATCAGAGTGCTGATACAAAGGTGACACAACCCATGGGATTTCTATTTAAATACCTAATTTTATTCATAAAAATTTAATTCAAAAGAAGTTAAAGAAATCAGCAACAAAATACCCCATTTCATTCTTGCACCATTTTAAAAAACATGCAAAAAATATTTACGAGTAGACAATATTTTGAACACAGAAGTGTCTTTGAGAACTACACATGATGAAGCAGACAAAAATCATGTGATCAATTCACATAGAAAAGTCTTCTTTACTGCTTCCTTCCCAAACTCAAGACACAAATGTGCAACCCATGTTTCTGCAAGCTTTGCAGAGCAGGATGAGTGCTGCCAGCAAGCCAGGGAAACGAGTGTGGGCAAGGAGCTGCCCTTCCCCACTAGTTGCAGTTCCCACTGAACCTCACAACCAACAGTGGCTGAAGTAAAACCCTGTCAAGATCATAACCTGAACACAAGGGATTCAAACACTCTATTAATAGGAAAACCATCTTAGTCAAGAATAGGTGAAGGACACCTTGACAAAGACTTCAAAACCCAGAAACAACAATGACCCAGCAGGACAAAAAAAAAAAAAAGAAATTATTTGTATTTGACACACTTTCTGAGGCTTCACTGAAGTCTGAGAGGACAACTGCTCTGCTAAAGATGAACCATTTGTGTATTGAGAAAGGCAGAGTGTTCTAAGGTGTTAGAAATGGAATTTTCTTTGACCACTGAGACCAGAAAACAATCTATACTGTTCAGCAAAAATAAGACTCTATTTGAAAGCCCACAGTTCTGAAGAGTTAAAATTTTTAGAATATTAGAATTTTTTAAAAGGAAAATTGTCACTTTTCTTCTTCTACATTTTGAAGTACGCAGAACATAATTTGTGATTGGAATTACGATCCACAACTAATTCAGCTGTATCCTATTGCAAAGGAGACCAGGTAGTACAGCATATACTGCATCAAAACCTGCTCAGCTGCAATATCTGTGTGAACTGCAGCCCAGCACACATTCCTACTGCTCGTGGCTGGTGATGCCAGAAGTGAATTTCTATACTTTTTAAAGTAACACCCCATTTTAGAAAAAGGTCTACAACGGTGTAGTCTCAGCATACACTTGAGTGAGCTGTAGCATCTGCTTTCAGAATTTTTTTCTGGTGCACAGAACTCATTACAGAACCACATTTTAAGGAGATACCTTTCTCTACAATAACACAGTCATTGGGTTCACATCCATAAAACTGATCAGTCAACCATGAATGTACAAATATTTATTTACCTGAAGCATTAACACAACCGTCTTGACCACATTCCACTGAGATTTTCTGCCATCCACTATCACAGTGAATCCTCGAGCTTTACACTTCTCACTTAAAAAAAAAACCAAAACAACAGCACTTAGAAAAACATAAAATTCACTCTAACAAGTGTCGTATCATGACAACTTTCAATTTCAAGCCTCCTGTAAAATACAGCTCCATAGCTTTTTTCCTTATAGAAACACGGTCTTATAAACCTTAAGTTTATTCATTTATAACTTCCAATTTTAATGCTCCAGCATATTATTAGACATTACAATTTTTCAGTAGCACTGTAGTATATCTCATAATACAAATATTTCTTTAAACTGTAGCAACTCTGAAAAGGTCTCAACCATTAACTTGACAAAATCCTCAGAAGAGAGATCAAATTACAGTGTCATAAGGAAGACAAAGGGATGACAGTTTTTACCAGGAGCATTCAGAAGAGGACTGGCAAGTGAGCCCATGATTTAACATTAAACATTTGATACCTTGTCCTAGGTTGAAATTCCTGTGTTGGCAAAATTATAAGCAAATAAAATCCAAAAATGACATTTATGTGAGGTCGGAAAGCATTATGTAATCTTTCCCAAGTCTGCAATTACAAAACAAAGCTACTTCTGTGATCTCCTTAGCTTACAAAAAATAAGGCATGCAACAGTAAGCATTCTGTTTCATAACAAGAAATTAATTGTTATTTATTTCATGTTTAAGCTGAGCTTCATCAGGTATGGATGTAAGACAAATTTCTCTTGGAGTTAAAAAAAACAGAGGAGGAAAAAAGGCCTATTTACTAGCCTATTTAGGAAAAAAAAAATAAACTTGGCTGTTTAATTAAATAGCCCATGATTGCTTTTGGTTTTAAGGAACCTCTAAGATCACAGACATGATTTTTCTGGAAGCACTCTAAACATTCAGGCTTCAAAACTCAACTCAAAAGGCACAACCCTATTGCTTTTAAGAGTAAGGTGAAGAGAGTTACTACAGCATCTTGAGACATGGCTTCCTTAGGCTCACTGGAATCAAGCAGTATCAGCACTTGCTCCTCTACTACTAATCCAATTAAAACCCTCCAAACCCAACAAAACACACAAACAATCAAATTCAGAAGTGACCAACCACTTCTAAAACGTTTAGTCAATGCAAATGTTTGTATGTAAGTTAAAATAAAAAGTAAAAAGCTTGGTGATTTGAGCCACAATAGAGAGAAGACAAAAAAGGAAGGAAACTTTAGTGTGAGCAGACAGCATCACAACGTTGCCACTTTTATTCCTCTTCAGTTATGAACAGACCTCTTCAGAATCTGAGAATTTTAAATACCAAAGAAAGGCGTAACAGTAGACTTCAACACCAGGAATAAGTTGTCTGAAATTCCAAAATGGCTTTTCACACCTATTCCAAAGAAATTCTACCCAAGGCCCTTTAGACAATTGATGTAGTTATGCCTCTCAAATTTTGGACACAGCCATCAATCCACACTAGACTGCAGATTCCAAACCAGTTGTAGTTACATCACATACTATGCACAAGTGAATTAAAAGTCAAACACACTATGTTACCTTACATAGAACTTAGGGAAAAAGTAGATTTAATGTTGCTTGGACAGCTGTCTGGGTTTGGGACAATACCCCTCCCCTCAGCCCTATTTTTCCCAAACACTGTTCAGCACATCTTTCCAGAACAAAAAAGAGAAGTGCTTAGGCCAAAGTTTGCATTTCCCACTGAAAAACAACACGCAAACCAAAACTACAGTGATTTTTCCATACTGCCGCTGTAGAAGAGAGGTAATTTTTTCCATAACTGACACAGAGCATTAAACGTGGGAACACTGACTTTACTTTCAAACAGATTTCCCAGTTTCTGCTGAGCACAAAGAGCACTCTGGTTCAGCTTTTAGACAGTTATTGTTACACTAACATATGTAAAGACATACATCAGAATGAGACTGTGGAATAATTAATGCTTACTAGAACAAGAATGCCTGCATCTGTTCCATAAATACAGTCAAGTCCTTAAGTCAATGACATGACTTGTGTGGGGGACCATTTAGTGTTTCATCACTTTACAAAAGACAACAAGCTGTTTGAAAAACCCTAAAACTTACACAACTAAAATGTTGCGCAGTATATTCATATACCTACTGATGTTTTACTTTTAAATAATTTGAATTTATTCTTTGCCTCTTTCTCAACTAAGCAGCACTTTTAAAAGTCTTATCTACCAAAATAAACCCCACATTGGATCCTTTAACTGTGTTTTTAAACATTTATAGATTACAGTATGCCAAGTACACTGGGCATCTTTAGTTATGCCACTGTTGCTCTGTTTCTAGTGGAGAAATTTGAAAAGACACAAAAGCAAACATTTATCTGAGAGGCTCCTTTTCTTTATAAAGCAGTGGCACACAAGAGAAAAAAAATTATAAAGATCAATCCCTGGACCTGAAGAAAATAGAAATACAGGTAACTAAGGACCAAAACCTGTCACTATAAGCTGGCAGTGGCACATGCACAGAACTTGAATAACAATTATTTTACATCAAGCTATGGATGACAGGATACTCAAGTTGTCAGGCAGCACATTTAAGCAGTACCACGAGCTGCTCACTAACTTCAGTAAGACTGTATATTTTTAAACTTAGTGCACTTTTAAACTGAAGCTCTACAAGCTACAAACCTTAGGCATGCAGCACAGAAAGGGCAGCGCTGCCCTTGCAAGCTTAGGAGTTTGACTGGAATGGCTCATTAATTTACTTAGCAATTTAAGTGCACTGTCATTAAAAAGAAATTATGGAAAAAGCTATCCCAATAAAGGAGAACATAAGGACATTAAAGGACACAAGCCTTAGTACAACATCCCCTAGCTTATTGGGATGTGTGTTTCTAACTCAGACAGTATCTCATTCTAAGCAAACATTGACATAAAATTAATATGGTAAAGAAGAGCAAATAAAATTAAAAACAACAGAAAGATCCCCTCTACAACTGGGAAAAAACCCCAACTCTGAACAGAATGCCTTCCAAATCACCTTGGTATACTTAGAAGATAGTCTAATGTGACACTCAGCTCATCCATACTCGTCTGTTCAAGGCATAATGGAATTGTCAGAATGAGCCCACTTCTTCTGTCCTTCCCTCCTGTTTCAGAAAGAAAAAGTAATTACAAAGTTAATGTGATGAGGTTTAAGCAGAAGAAATACTTTGCAATTAAGTGGTCTCAAACTTCATCAGAAAAGCAATCTTTAAAGTTGCTGTGAAAACCTCAAGTGACATTTCACCTCTCAGTTGTGGAAGTTCATTTACCACATGGATGTTTAAAACATCACCAGGACATCAAAGCATAGCCCACATCCACAGCTGTCACAATTTTTCATCTAATACTTTCAGTATAAACAACACAAATTAAGTGTTCCAGAAGCATTACTTTTACATTTTTAGATTATGTTATTAAAAAGCATCTCCTAGATCTTCTATACTACCAGCCTATCACAAACTTAGTCCCCTCCCAAGCTGAGCATGTACCCAGAAGCTCCAACTGGAGCTCACAGAAAAGGAGGACTTCTCTAGTCCAACTGACTACTACAGGAGGATCTTGTACCACACAGGCTGCCCATGGCACATATTCTAAACTAAGTTTAAACTAAATTGACTCTAAAGGAGTCACTTACTAAACAATCTTCTCTGTATTTTAGAAAAAACTGCACAGAAACATCTATAATAACAGGTTTATTTGGGTGAAAATGAAGCAAAGTAAATTTCAGCAACCTGATAAAGAACATCTTTATTCTCAATTACTACAGCAATTAAATTATGTTTTTGCTTCATGAAGTTCTTCAGTAGAAATGAAGTTCCATCTAATCAGTAGGAACTTTTTACAGAACAGTAACAGCCATGTAGAAATCAGAAAAGGCACGAGCACAGTAATGCTTGCAGACTCATACACATATGTTGATATAATTTGATAAGAATTCTCCCTATGTCTGAGGTGCATGCAAGATAATGCACAAACACTGTTTATACAACGCATGTTAAAATCTTAATTGCAACAGGCCTCTGTTCCTTGTTTCCAAAGCTGTGCAAACTCTCAAAATTTTGAGTTTTAAAGATCCACTGATACATAGATACTTTCTACATTTTTGTAAATGACCTACTGCTTTCAGTGCTCTACTTCAGTAGTTATGTTCCCCTCCCTTCCTCTCTTTTATGAGATAATTTTTTCTGGAAAACAGCAACACACTTTTTAATAATTGTATCTCTAAACTGAAGAACCAAAGAGTGGTGCTGTATGAGAAAGGACAAATGGACAGATGCTTCCAGCAGAAACAATCTAAAGCAACAGTTATTTACAGACTGTCCACCCTTCTGTTTCTGAATGGCACAACACCTGAAAATTGGAATGAGGAAGCAGAGAAAAAGGAAAAACGCTTGGACTTAAACAGCATTTGCTGATCTGACTAAACAAAACACAAGCCAAATCCCAGAAATATAATCTCCTGCCATTTCACAAAAAGACCACAATAATTATCTAAATTATTATTTCATGACAAGTCATCTTGTGTAACAACTGACAGGTTTTTCTCCCAGCCTGTAAACACTATTACGGAAACCAACTGAGAGAACCACAAAAGAAAAAAGAAAAGGAAAAAAACTAGGAAAAGAAAAAGACATTTTTTAGTTCATTTTGCACCAAAGTGGTTGCTCAAGGCTTCTTGTTGACTTAAGAGCTTTCCTCTTCTTCTGTGCTGTGTGTAATGGCTTATCAACATGAAAGCTACACCAGCCATGGATTTTCATTAGAAACCACTGTTTCGTTTCCAGAAGAAGGCAGGGTCAATGTTATTTGTACCAATTCAACTCCAAAATGACAGCAGACTTCAGCACATAAACACTGCAGGGCACATTCCTAAAGTATTATATTTCTGAGCATATGTTTTTAATCATTAATGAAACTATTATGAAACTATATGGAGTACAACTGATGTAGAGACATGATGAACTGATTTGTTTCTCTCAAGTTACCTTACTTACACTGAAGAATGCTAAAAAATCCTGCTGCATCAAGCTTTATCATTCATTAAATTAAAGCACCCATTAATACTAATCAATTCCAAAATAATCAAACCTACTTAGAAATACATGGGTCCAAAATGGCTTCTAGTATTTAAAATGCCACTCAATAAATTACTTTCCACTAAGAATGTCTGTATTTTGAAGCAGATCAGGCAGCTTCAATAGCAATTTGAAAATGCACTTTAGTTAATGAGACCATCCCCTTGCAATATAATGGTGAACATCCAACTCACTGCATATCTGCTGATACTGTGGAGGAACTGTCCCAGGGTTTAATGTTAGATGAGTTTTAGGGGTTTGATTGTTATTTTTAAAAAGGAATTGTTAGAATTGCAATTGCTGGGGACTGGGGGAAAAATCAAACCAAAATAAATTCTACTAACAAAAAGAGCAGGTTTCCCTTCTCAGGTGACTGAAGCAGGCTAAACTAGACTGGTTAAAAACATAAACTAAAATAAACCAAACCAGAAGAATATTTATGGCAACACTTGCCAATTTTTGAAGTTGACAAGTGTTCTGTAAGTTATCTACCGACACTAGATCAGACAATCAAACACCAAGATCTAACACAGCTATATACAACAGCAGTGAAAACAGAGAATGCCATTCACTGTTTGAAGCATTCCCTTTCTTTTTATTTTTGTTTGGGTTTTTTTTTGGTGTTGTTTTTTTTTTTTTTTTTTTGTTTTGGTTGTTTTGTTTTGTTTTTTTGTTTTTCTGGCAGAGGGAGGAGAAAAAGTTACCCTCACTATAAGATTCAGGAAGTTTTAAGAAATACAATGATAAGTGCAACCTTCCCTTAATTAATTAATTGGCAATAATCAGTTGTGATGCATGGCTAATTCTGTTTCCACATGTTTCTATGCTGGAGAAAAGGCAGGTGAAAAGGAAGAAAAAAGTTTTCTATAGAAAATTCTGAAAAGATTCACTCTGTTTCTAAAAACAAAAAAGTCAAATCAGCAAGGATTATTTTTGGATGTCTATTAAATCATCATCCTCTTACATGCAGACTGAAACTTCTCAACAACTTTGCAGGTTGAGCCACAGGTTATAGCAAAGCAAGTCCTAAACACCAACATCTTGGCTATTAGAGAAAAAGTTCCAGAGATTTGTTTGGAATATGACAAAGCATTAACCAACAATGTATTTTTGTTAAATACATCCATCAAATGCAACCAACCAACTTAAATATGCCATCCAAATTATGCAGGAAAACTGAAATTGTACCTGAAAGAAAAGCCAATTTTTTCTTCAGAATGGGTAATATTACTGACGCTTCCATCCTACTGCAGATACTTTTCACAGCTCTGAAACACAAGAAGTTGAAGTTGTCAAGCAGGGGAAATCAATGACAGTATTTCACAGTGTTACATTTTTGTATTCTTTTGAAGGAAGAACAGAACACTGTAACCAAAGTCGAAAATACTGTCAAAACTTAAGAAAAAACATCATTGTAGACATTTATCCATACAAATATTTAAGTAAAGATTTTTTTTTCCCCTCACTGGGGTGGAAGAAACAGTCCAACCACAAAAACCAAAGCAGAATCTCAACCAAGAACAAGATAATTTATTTAAAACCCCATTTCCCAACCCTAATAAACTACAATTAATTTATAGGTAGGCCACCTGCTTGCTCATTCAGATACAAAATAAGTGCAAATAAGATTGTGCTTTTGCACAGTCTGCCTGGTACTTCCAAGAATATAATAATTATCTAAATATGTTCTGCTACATTTCTGTCAGGACACTGCCCTTACCCTGCCATGAGCAGGGCTTCACTTGAAGTAAAACACCCAACAGCCTGCATAACCATATATATAGCTATAACTATACATATATACACCTATAACCCAGACCTGGAAATGCTCCTGCTTCTTTTCCCTCCTCCTCCTTACCCTCATGCCATTTTTACTGCACTGTGAACTGCAATTCACCATGATGAAGCTTTTCTCTTCACTGACAAATCCCCAGGATGCCTTAATGGCAACTTCCTCTTCCAGCCTACACAAAGTAGGAACTGGCATCTGCTTGCAGCTTCCTGAGGTATTACTTCTACAGATCAATCCATATAATTAAAAAACCTAATTCTGCTCAGAAATACACAATTCAGGATATGTGCCAATATCCAGCCAAAATAAAAACAGATCAAAATTTCTTTTTTTTTTTTTGTTTTTCATTCCAGGGCTTTGGACTGCAACCTGGAATTCTCCCTCTGATACTTCAGAATGCACACAAAGAGAACTCTTTTTTTCTGGCATGGGGGAAGTTAACTGAAAAAAAATTATAAATTATTTAGCAAAAAAAAAAAAAAAAACCAAATAAACCAAACCAGAGAAATCCAAATAGCCTGAGGTAAAATAGTTATTCCATTTAATGTTAAAACAATGAGCTTCATAACAAATAAAAAAAAAGAAATATCATATTATAAAAAAGAAAAAAACATTTCAACAGCTTTTTACTGCCTCTTCCAATGTGCAATGCATCACAATGTTCATTCCCATCTCTTATCCCAAAATCTCCATATTGAAGTGCAATTCTTGCCAATTATATAAAATTCACACTTCGCGTATTACAGAAGGAAACAAACAACTTTCTGTTCTCTCAGGAAACTGAGTCCCATGACAGCCTGCACTTTGAACAACTACTCAAAAAAGCATCCTATTAAAGCTTCCTATATGCTTTAGACAAAGATTTGTATTTATTTGTTGCAAAAACCACTCTTAACTTAGGCAATTATTTTTATTTTCCTTTTTTCAAGACATGAAACACATACCTAAATGATTTTTCCCCCTCCTCATAATAATTTCCAAATTATTACAAATGCCTCTTTATTATAATCAATGAATGAAGTTCAAACCTACACACACTTCATTATCTTTGTACTTTCACACAGGAACAAAAGCCTGCATCAACTTACTGACTCTAGGGAACATGTTTCTCTGCTGCTCTGAAAAGACCTATTTATTTGATATGAAAGCATTGCTTGGCTTTCTGCCACAGCAGTGGCACTGTCCATGGATCAAAATAGTTCTTTTATTCAGTATTTCCTGGAACCAAAGGAAGCATTCTGTTCAGAGAGGAGGGAGGTGAGTCAGACCAGTTAGAACAACTGCTGATAATTCCCAACACCTAGCCTTTGTTCCATAAACTCCTGAAGTTTAAAATTACCTCTCTTCTGTGAGAGCTTTCATAGGTTTCATCTAGAAGAAAACTCTCACCAGAGCAGGTTATCAGAACATACCAGGAAAAAAAAATTCCTCACGTTTAAAAAAAAGGCTTAGCATCCTCTCTATTTTTGACATCCCAAGAGTCTCAGGATGAATTAAATGTCTCTCTTTAATACTGGAAAGTGAAACCATTTCAAGAAAGCTGGCATCTACTTTCCAATGGGAGCTACTTGAAAAGGTACACTGTTTTGTACCTTTATAATGTAGTTAGACCTACAAAATAGATGCAAAGTCTTCAATTTGTTGGAGGAAGACAAAATGACAGGTTCTTGAAATTTTCCATCAAGCTGTCAATTTAGCATGAGGAAAGAGTGATCTGTTGCTCAATATTCTACCACTATTTAGCTGAAAGAAACAGATTCAGTGTCTGTTCATCAATAAAAACCCATTTGGTTTCATTAAATACAGAAAAGCTACAGAAGAAAAACAAAAGCACTTAAGACAACAGATTTCACGTGAGGGAAGTGAAATACTTCAGGAAGCTGCATTTTATCACTTCCAAATCAAAACACAACTTTCATATGCTGAAATTTTATAGAAATGAAAGAAATAGAGAGGTTAAATTTGTCTGCTGAATTTCAGAAACAGTCTAGAGTGCTGTAAGCCCACCTAGAATCTACTTTGGGATAATCCCATAAAAGAGTATCAAACTGCAGAACTTGTAGTCCTTTTAGTTAATGTGTTTCCTGGACACATTCAACTCACTTTGAAGAACCTCACTGTACTTGTTTAGAATGACATAGGCTTTCAGGTTATTAAATCAATATTGCAATGTCAGTCTCCAACAACGTATTCAATTCTTTTAAGATTTCCACAAGAAGGTGGCAACATTAAATTAGCATAATATTTGTATTTAAAACCTAAATATTTGAAAGGCATTCAGTGGAAACAGAAAACTTCCCTCCAATCCCCTTGACAAGCAGAAATTAATACTATTTGTGGAGAAAATTCTCTTGCATACAAACACAAAATATGTATACATTAAGGAGAGAATGGGAAACAGTAGACAAGTAGTTAAAAAAAATTACAGAACAGGTAAAAATACAAACAATATTTCAGGCTGCACTCCAGTGTGAAATCAAATCACAACTTATTAGGCTGGATCCTCTATCATTTCTAGACCCTGGAATGACTGGGAATTACAATGTTTTACTGCACACATCTAAAACTTCTGAAGTCCTTCCAAAAATTAAAAACAAACAAACAACTCCCCCCCCAACAAACAAAAACACTTCCCAAAAACACACAACCAAAAAAACCAAACAAAAAAAAAATCCAGCCAAAAATAAAAAAAAAGCTCATACACAATAAGTACTATGTGCAATTCATCAAAGTGCCAAATTTCTGATTAATGGAAAGTCTCACCTGCATTTTGTGCTACCCATCTTCATTGTCATTGAATTAAAAAAAAAAGAAAAGTGAACCAATGTCCATAAACTGTTTAAAGCCATTGTAAAAGTGTATTAAAGACAGGGGAAAACAGAGAGGTTGACTGGACAAGCAGAAGATGTCAGAGAGAAGCTCTCCTGTGAGTTACAGGTGTTTTCTTCCTAAGCAACCCAGCAGAAACCACTGCTCCAAAACATTAACAATCAAAACAAATTCAGGCTTAATGGGAATTAATATTAACATGTTTATTCATGTTTGATAGACCTGAAGCCTTTAATACTCTCAGTACATGGTGCAAGGTCTTGAAATGGGTTAGTCTGCACATGTGCATCTGTTGCAAGATTCAGAGAACGAGTTCTTTCTTCATTCTTTTAGCTTGTATCTCACAAGAGCATGTAGATGGTCTGTTAAGCACTGGACCACAAGTAAGGAAAAAAGAATCTGGTTTCTATTCCCTGTTCTGCTATGAAATATACATATGGCTTTCAGCAAGTCATTTATCCTTTTTAGTCTCCATTCAGTTCCTCCATTTAATTCTCTTTTTACAAGAGTATTGTGATGTTTAATTCATTAATGTTTTTGAAGACTTGAGAGATTAGAAGGAGCTCCACAAATCTGCCTATAAATAACCAAGGAGCAGATGGGCAGCTATGTTCAAAACTGTAGCAGCTTGCAAGTCCAGGCAGAAACAACAGCACAAATAACAATAGACATTCTGAAGTACCAAAGGAAAAAAGCCTCAAAACATATAGAACGAAAACACTTTTTCTTTTAGATCAACTTTTGAATTGCAGACCTTCAAAATTAACATCTTCATTCTCTGAAGCCAGCATGCAGGCTTTTTCAGATGCTAACTTCAACCCACAAAGCATTACCCTCTCTTTCCCTGAATCAGCTTAAAACTAGTTCATCTGTTCCTCACAGAAATAAAATCCACATGCAAATGACAGGGAGAAAGCAATTATCTATGTAGATTATTACTTCACCTTCCTTTAAAGCTACATTAAAGGATGTCATCTCTCCCACAGCAAAGTTGTACAAAGAGAGAACACAAAGGAAGGTGTCTCCAGGGCTGATGCCCCAGGGTAATTTGAGAAGCACAAACCTGCCCCAAAAATAGAAAAAGGCTGTAAATATTTATTAGTTAATGCTGTTTTCAATTAAAAAGCACCTGGAGCTTGGCTACTCAGCTGGACAGTTTCAAAATAACAATAAAACCTGACAGATGAGCATCAGCTTATGTACACAAATTCAGTGTTTCGTTTTTACTCTTTAAGGTATTGTGAGCAGCTCTACAAAATATTTAACATTACAGTCCTCAAGAGAAAAGGTAACTCCAGATATTGAAGGAATATCAAATTTTTTTGTTTTTTCAACCACTTTCAGATTTTTAATTTTTTTTACTATCGCTTTACTAACCAGAAAAAAAACCCACTGAAGTTTTATACTATGACTGAAGTTGTACACAACAAAAATATTCCTGATCTTCTTTAACCTGCTAATTGACACTAAAGAAGTCAGAAAATAAAAAACACAGACTAATTTCATGAGTAGGCAAGCTGCTTTAACTCTTAGGCAAGATGCAACCATTCAATGCCATTTCCATTACATATGCATGGCTAGTAACCTAACTCAGCAACTTGCCATGGCAGTTCAAAGGACACACTGAAAATGTGCTCTGACTCTGGTTAAAGTTGAGGTTAACAGCATGCTAGGCCATGACCCAAAAGCACATTGTCACAGCCACAACAAATTTAAGCTTGGAAAAATTCCAATTCCACTCCATTTTCACCTGCAGGTTCAAATCTTCCCTTCTAACTGAAGTTAATAATAGAATTCAGAAGAACTATCTGATAACTACTTCCTCTATTTAACCCATCTTCCATATTCATTTCTCACACTTTTTCAATCCCTCAACATTCTGTGAAAAATGAAATAAAAAGACAAGCAACAAAAGGAAGTGATGAGCAATATAATATAGGATAGCAAAGCAGCAAATGGAGAACAGGTAAGAGGTTATGCCATCTGAGAAGAAAAAGACGTTGTGTGTCTGAGTTCTAACTTTGATCACAGTCAACTATTCATTTTACACAAAGGCAGAGCTTTTCCTCAGACTTCAAGCATGTGCCAGAGGGAAAAAAAGGAAGAGCAGCAAGCACAGAAACAATATAACTCAGGATGCACAGCAACACCTGCATGTACAGCTGTGAGACAATACCAACACCTCAGTCCTTCCAAGGCCAGCCACAGGGTACAAGGCATTTCCCCTTCCTTATCACACTGTGCTAAAACTAATTAAAAGAAAATTCTCATTTTCTCATTTTTAGGTCTTAAAATTTTCCTTAGTCAGAAGTCACATGGAAATAATACAGAATCACATGGATTGCATATTTTACCACAGAAATACTTTGTGAGATTAGGGGGAAGAAAAGTAACCCACAGATAGTAAAATAAAATTACATAGTCCTCTCCTAGCTCCCTCCTCTTAAAAAAAAAAACCCAAACACAAAAACCTCCAACAAACAAAACAAAACCAACATACAAGTCACAAGTGTTTAGAAAAATAAATACCTTATCACCAGCTCTTTAAGGAACTGTCCAAAACTAGTTTGTGACGAAAGATCAGAAAGCTCCCATGTGCTCAGTACTTCATAAAATAGACTAGGACAGTGGGTGGAATGAGACTGGACAACCCAGGACATGAGCAGCCAAGTCAAAAGACAAAGTCAAAAGACAAACAGCTGTACTGATGAGTGCAACTGCTGGCAGTCTGGAACAAATGAAAAACACTTTCCTCTGGAGTGCGAGATTAGAACTTCTTGTTCTTTTTGCAACACTTGTATAAGAAAACAATCTACCACTTCATAACAATACACACATTTGGCATTGGTTACAAGCGCATGTGGCTCAGGGTCTCAGGATTCAATTCCCAGCTCAGTATAGTGACACTCGCTTGAGTGGAAGCAAAAAGAAATGCTGCCCTACACCAAAAGCCATCTTGTGCAGCAGACACAAAAGCAGTCATCCTTTTGGACTGGAGAAAACAGACCAAAACAAGATGACAATGAAGAAGGGACTAATAAAAAGCCTGTTTACAAATCCCTAAAACTCTGGGTTTGCTACCTGACCAAAAAGTCACCAGCTCAAGAGTTGTGTTTGATTTTGTGTTGACCTTGAGTACGAGTATGATTTTGTGTGGACCTTGAAACATCCCAAACAATTTCCTCTGTCTAAAAAAAAAAAAAAATTAAAAATTACTGTTGTGTTTCCCTGTCTTCACTGCACAATACACAAAATATCCATGGTAAGAGTAATAATAAAAGTCCCTTCAATAAGAAATAAATAACCTGGAAATCTTGCTAATGTTAACCAAGCATGAAAGTACAAGAGATTGAAATATTCCAGATCTGGTAAATAAATACTTTGTTCATGTATTTCAGAAATTCACTAATTTACTGCTCTACAAAGCAAAAATAATTATCTAAAGATGTCCTCAAATTAGTGGATGCAGGAGAAATAAACCTCAACTTGCATGGATGTCATCAGTTTTTGTACTCAGATAAAAATTCTATATTCAGATTAAAAATTGTGACCATTTCAACTGCAAATCACAAATTAAATCAACCACAGCAACCATCTGTGATTAAACCAATCACAGCACCTCTCCCTTTCTCCTACCCCCACAAAATAAAACATGTAGCCTTCCACTACCAATAAATCAATAAATAAACGGTCACATGCTTCAGAGAACATAAAATCAATCTCTCTAAGCTGCTCCCTGGAACATCCTGCATGGATGCAACACTCAAACATTTTCCAATTATACTATTTTGTAGGGTCAAGTGAGAACGCAAAATGAAAGAATTAGCAAATAGAACACCAGCAGAGAGAAAACAAATAACCTGCACTGAGGTCTCAAGTTCAGACACAGATATCATCTGGTGATCGAAACATCAAGCTAACATCAAACTTTATCTCATTCTTTAAACACTTTTTTTTTTTGGCCTTCCTTTGTCTGGTCAACACTTATCCTTTATGATATCTCACTAAGAACACCTCTCAAATATAACTCTGCCAATATCATAGCATTTATCTTGGTTCTGAATTCTCATGCACCTACTACATCTATCTCCCTTGAATTATTGTTTCTGCAAAGCCCTAAGTCATACCTTCATCTCCTCTTAACTATTGTAATTTCCTTCTTAATGGGTTCTTTATGTCCCAGCATTCCAAACTTCAGCTTGTCCAAAATGCAGCAGTTCATCTTCTCACCTGGAAACAGGAAAACAACACTCCAGATTGATTTTCACTTGCTTCCTTGTTGAGTTTAGCATCTGCTGTAAGGTTATCCTCACTTCAAAAATCTCACTCTTATTTAGTCTGAAGAATAAAAAGCTTTGCCAACACATTTTTCTACTTGCCCTATCAAGGTTCCCAAGTCTCTCATTCATCTTCCAGCACAAGCTTATCAACACCATCAGAGCAGCAATAATTACCTCGATGCTATTAAAACTTCTTTCCTTACTCTCACCCACTACCACAGAACCCTCTTAAAAACAGAATGCACTTATCTCCAGACTGATGCTTAAACACCCTCTAACATATCTGCAGCCACTCCTCTCCCAGTGGGACACCACCACCACATGAGACACAGTAACACAAGCTGTACTGTGAGGTGCACGGCCAGACAATGTACTTGAACTTTAATATCAGTTTTGTTTATGTTATACTGCCTTTTAAAGACTTTTTAGAGGCCACAAAATGAAAACAAAGTAAAGCAGGTAAGTTAGAGAAGGCATGAGTTAAAGCCTAAGTAAGTTTCTACGAAACCAAATGCAAGGATGTTGTTCTAGGCAGTATATTCATCAGTATCAAAACTTCATAAGAACCAAATATAATGCATGAAAATTATAAAGATTTATTTTTGGAAGAGACCTGTCTTACTTACCATTGGTACTGGAATGCAAAACTGTCTGCTAGGTTTACAACTCTGAGCTCCAGATCCTGGGGTTCTGTAAATTTAAATGAAAAAGTATTTGACCATATTTTTTGATTTTGCTACTCAATCTAAAAATTTATTTCCACGGAGGTTGAAAACAAGAGTTTCTTACAGAGCTACACGATAGGGGAGTCAACATTTCCACTGTATATTCACAAATACTAGTAAACTAGGCATTTGAGATTAGTGGGACAGCAGGAATCCTGCACTTTCTACCAAAACATATGGTAGACATCAACATTGTTTATAGTTAGCAGGCAATGCTCCTGAGGCAGCACCGGAAGCAGCGGGGAAGTAACAAGAACCAGAATCCCTGTAGTATGCTTTCAATCAGAGGTAACCTACACAGAGTTTTAGGCTAAACTGAAATTACAACAGTGTTAGTAGATTTTTTTGTGCAGAGGAAGAAGGTACTCACTGCTATAACATTTTAAAAGGCAAAGTATAACTTGAATAAGAAGATATAAATTCTCTCTTTCTATTAGAAGATATGGAGTTACCATATAAGCACCAAACGTTAAACCTCAGCAAATGTTTTACGACTTGCGTGAAACCTTGTAACCTGATCAAATTCCACCCATGAAATGAACCCAACAACAAAACCCCAAAAGTTCAAATCAGTGTATACCATGTAAAAGGCAAAGTCAAGATGACAAACACACTTCACTGGTGTGACAGTAATTCTGATAGATCAGTCAATACAGTAATCTAACTCACAGTAAATTTTAAATTAAAAACGCCCTTCTATTAATGGAAGTTTTCTAGTCAGCCTCAAAAAGATGGGAAAGAAGGCAAGAGGACACACCTATAGATTGGGAACAAAAATACAAACAGCAAGTCTTTGAGACAGCCTAAGTACAGACACACTGAAACCCTGCAACATGATTTCCAGAGTAGGCTCTGCCTACCTGAGCAGAAGCTGCCTATTGAAGGTGCTCTGTATTGCCCCACCCATCATCACTGGGGAATAAAGGTGTTTCTCTTCACAATCTGCTCCTAGAGATTCTTGATAGTCAGGTAGCACTGTATTAAAGATCTTACAGAAACTGCTCTGGTTTCCCTTCCTACTACCATTCTCAAGCAACAGCCAACTGAAACTGAGCTGAACTTCACCTGACTTCTTCACATGGTTCATAGAAAATGACAAAACTGTTAATTTCCTGATTACATAAGCTTTGCTAAGAAATTCGAATCCACAGCCAATTCAGAAGTACAGCCTACAACTTGACATCACACTAGTTTTTCTTACACTAAATATTCTTGTGAGAAATTTAAAAATACATCTATTTCTCTTCAATTGTATTTCTAGGAAAACTGATACCAATCAATTAAACTTCAAAGAAAATATCACCTTTTAGCATACTACTCCAGGAAAAACACTCAGCTGAGATGATTTTACAGTACTCTTCAAGCAACAATCTATGACAAAGAAATGTGCAACATCCTAAAATCCACCCCTAAAACCACAATGCAATTACTCTTAGTTTTGGTGGAAGATTTTCACAGAATCACAGGATTATTAGGATTGGAAGGGACCTCTTGAAATGAACTGTTTGAATGGTTCTAATGGATTCCCATTTGGACACAATCCTGTGTGACTGCTGGTGGTGACCCAGCCTGGGCAGGGCTCCCGGATGTCTCCAGAGAAGACGACTCCACAATGTCCCTGAGCAGCCTTTTCCAGCGCTCTGCCTCGCTGCTTTTCTCCTGAAAAGAGCAAGGCATGACCAGCACCTCATCAAGCCCCAGGCCTCTCTGAGCAAGCTCCAGTTCTATTCCACAGTCCACCTTCCCCCTTTTCTCTCTCTTAAGTTTCTGCTTGGCTCGGACAACGGCATTAGGACTATAAATGACGGCATTCAGATAAAGGAGAACCCTTATTAGCACAATAATTAATAATTATCAGTAATCCTATAATGTAGTAACAGTATTCATTGTTTACTATACGCTGAATCTTAGCAGGCGGTTTCATGGAAGGGAGAAAAGGGGGAAAACCCAATACTTCCACATCACAGGGACTTTTAATGCAGGAACAAAGTCCGATTGTGAGGACGCTGCACACACTGCAATACTAAAAATGGAGAGGACCAATATTTCCTGTGGGATGCAGAAATATGAGAGAGCAACAGACAAAAGCATCTATTAATACATATCCGCATAAACCTCTTCCATTTTGCTCATCAAAAAACTTACAAAAAGTCAAAAAAAATAAAGAACCACTCTCCCTTAATTGTTTCCACTCCTGCTTCCACAGACTCGTTTAAATGCTTTAACAAAAACAGTGGTTTAGAGCATCGCCTCAGTACAATTGCTTGGCTAACAAGCTCTGCTAGGGGGTACCAAGGGACGCTACAATAATGGGAGAGAAGGCAAAACTGCTGGACAATAGACCTGTCAAAAAGCAGAGAAAGGGTAACCACAGCTATGAGCAACCACGTCTTCAGCAGTGAATCAGCTTCCCGAGCAGGCAGCGCTTCCAGAAATCCAGGAGCGCCCGGCGCGGCGGCCGTGACACGGCCGTGACTCGCCCCCAGCCCGCCGCAGGGCTGCCCGGGGCCACGCACCGCCAAAACCCCCGCTCCCTCCCGCCGGGCCTGCCGCGACACCCGCCTCGGGGCCGCCCGGGAGGGACGGCCGCCCTCCCCCTCACAAAGGCAAAGCTCCGCCGGCCGAGATCCCCCCCCGCCACCGCGGCCGCGTCTGGAGCGGCGGCACGAACAATGCCCCAACCTGTTGCGCGGGTTCCCCTGGGCCGCTCCGACCCGCCGTGCCCCCGGCTCCCCGCGCGGCCAAGGCACACACCGCGGGGCGGCGAGCGGGGCGAGGGCGAGCCCGCAACCGGGGCCGCTCCGCAGCGCAGCACGGCCCCGCCGCCGCCGCCCCGCGAGAGCCGGAGCCGCCGCACGGCAGCGCCGAGCGCCCCGGGAACAAAGCGCGGCCAGGCCGCAGGGCCTGCGCCGCCCTCCGCGGGGCTGGGGCCGGGGCAGAGGCGCTCCGGAGCGCGGTACTCACCCGATGCGGCGCTGCGGGTGCCCGGGCTGGGAGGACGCGGGGCGGAGCCCGGACCCGCCCGCTCCGGCCGGGCTGCGGTGGCTAACCCCGGCCGCCCGCACCGCCTCGCTCGCCCGGCGGCAGCCCCTGGGGACGGGGGCGGCTCCGACCCCTCCTCCGTCGGCAAGGAGACGGCGAGCGCCGGGCGCTGGCGGGCCCGCCCCGCTGCCCTCCCCGGCTCAGCGCCGCCCCCNCAGCGCGGCCCCGCCCGGCCCCGGCCCGCGGTAAATACGTACCCGCCGTGGGACAAGCTGCCCGGATCTGTCCCACTGTGGCGCTGGGATAACAGTCCTGTCGCTCTGCCCTTTGGAGGGACCCGCTGTGCCGGCTGGGTGCCAGCCCGGCGGCTCCCAGGTGAACGCTGGCAGTGTCCCAGGCAGGTGTCGGCTGCCCCCGGGCCGTTCAGCACTCATAGTATCGTAGAGTATCCCGAGTTGGAAGGCACCCACGAGAATCATTTAGTCCAATTCAGCACTGACGTGTATTTTGTTTCCCCTCCGATGGCAGATAATAACCCATTGTCTGTCTTAGCTCCTGGACAAACACCCTAAAACTCTGTCACGCCAAGACTAAAATAATAGAAGCAAAAATGCAGAAAGAAATGTGAAGAAAGCTGGCTGGGACACTTGCCTTGCATACACAGCCCAACCACTCCAGGACAGGTTGCAGTCTTAAATCTCCTATCTGAACACATCATTAGGTGACCTAACGGCTCTTTAAAAAATTGGCTTCTGCAAACTCTCTTAACCATAATTTTGCTCCTGGATTTTCCAGAGCAGTTGAATATAATTTACTGAATCTCATTCAGTATGAAAACTGTTTCGCAGAGGCTGCAACTGCTTCGTTTCCTCCCTCCAAACAAGAGTTTGCAGAAGCACCACTGTCCACCACCTTTCCTGTTTGCTGTCCAGTCAACATCTGCTGCAGCCATCGCCCTCACCGTCACCATCGGGCACGCCTGTGGTACTGACCTCATCCCTGGCCTCTGCTCGCTCAGAAAGTTGTCCTTCTTTCAGCAACACCACCCACTGGACATGTGAGACATACAGATATTGTCGTTCTGATTTTCAGATGAGGCATGTCAGCCAAGGCCTGCCAGCCTCGAGAACATACCTTCTCTGTTCAGCCTTTCTTTCCTCGAAGAATACTTAAAACAGCAGCAGCAAAGAAGGAGGAAGGGCAAAATTACTTCCTTCACAACCTGTAGAGATAAACAGAGATAAATGATCATCTTTCCACTAAAAGTAATTGCTGTAGAGAACCAAATTAATTATTTTTTACTTTATTAAAAGAGGACAACTTGAGCAATATTTTAAGCATGTTCACTAATGCTTTAAGAATGTGCCAGACTGAACTTTTTGATCACTCTTCTACATTTATGCTTATTGCCTACTTGTGGGCAAAAGGTAATAGAAGCTTTCACTATTCATCAATATTTACTTGAGATCCTTCAGGCTGTATTTTTGTAAGCTCTGACTGTAAGACAAATAGTATTTTAGAACACTAGGTATGTGATCTGATGCCCAACACATGTGAAAACTCAGTAAGACTCACTGACACATATATCTTTAAGAGGAGCAAGACAAAAATCAACAAAGGAAATACTAGAGCAGATTGTCACATGTGAATTTTCTTATTTCACGTCTAAGACTCTCCATAGTGCAGATATTACATTCTGTGTACCATACCTATCACATAGCCTACACAATAAAGGAAATGGCACCTTTTTAAATAGGGGGGTTTGCTTTGGCTTGTGGATCTCAAATTTTCAGTACACATGAACTCATTAATCCTAATAAATTTTTTTATGATTACTTTTGGGAGAGGAGTGGGAGAGAGAGAAGAAGAGGGAGAGGGAAACGAGTTCAGGCCAAAAGAACATAGACCCTATTTCTCCATTTTTCTGGTCACAACTGGAGTCTATTCTCAAGGACAAAACATGGCTTCTCCTGCAGAGGAGGAACAGAATACTTGCAGTGCCATCTATAAGAGAGAGTTACCCAAAAGTTCTCAGGTTGGAGATATGCTAGTTTAAATATAGAGATGTTGCAACAGGTTTCCTGACTTTTGTTTTTCTTGCATAGTCCGCTGAATGAGTTGCCAGGACAAAATCTGACATAATTAAATTTTTTAAGGTCATGCCATCAGTCAGGAGTTGTAGTTAATTGCCTTTCCATGCAAACTGCCTGTAGGAAGAAATCAGAGTACCAAGGATCCATTTGATTAAAATGGCCCTTAATATATGGTGTTATTCTCCAGCAGCTGTGCCAGATTAACTCAAACACAAATGAAAGCAAATAGGCTGAAAACATCCTGAGCTTTGGGCACTGTGCT
The DNA here is from genome assembly GCA_013186435.1 of Turdus rufiventris. Classification (NCBI taxonomy): domain Eukaryota; kingdom Metazoa; phylum Chordata; class Aves; order Passeriformes; family Turdidae; genus Turdus; species Turdus rufiventris. Next base: position 3,385,099 of record PYHW01010052.1, on the reverse strand, counting down.
GTGTGCCAGCACAACAGAGCCTTTGTTACAGGGCAGAGCAGTGCTTTCACAACAGAATTACTGCTTCCAGCCTCAGCCGTTGCACTTCCAGAAAAATCAGCCTTCAAAGAAAAACAAACACAGCCCCTATACACTTCTACTGGACACCAGTTCACGGTGGCACTGGTGACACCCATCTCAGGTGCCACCAGAAAGGACACTGGCCATCCTGTGCAGCACCCCACAGGCCTGCAATACACCTTCCCTCTTGCTCCACTTGCCCCTGGGCACAAGGATGTGCTGCCAGGTACAACCTTGTACCTGATGGACTGGAAATCTTCCACCTGGAGTGATTTACCTTGCTGCCTTGCTTGCTATTTGCTTCCACATCTCCCTGCAACAAGTAGGCAATTGGTTTCGCTTGTAGCACAAAAATGAAGGTGAGCAGTTAAGTTAATGCAAGCCAGCAGTATCCAGTGTATTGGCTAGAGATGCAGCTTACAGAACAGTCCAATTCATAAAAGGCATATACAGAAAATAAGGAAATAACTATATGCAGTGGCATAAGTATAGGCTGGCAGCAATGAATTGTAAATAAAAGCTGTAGAATGTTTTCTTTATGGAGCTTTCTGATCGTGGCAAGATGGTATCATCACATTCATGGGTAAGCAGAGGCATCTACTACTTTTAAACCTTATGTATTTGTCACGCAGCCAGATTCACGTTGGAAAACAGTGAAAAAAGCCCCTTCTATGTTGATAAACAGTATCAGGAGGTTTGGAAACTGAAAGTGACAGAAAAATGCAAGCATTCAGTGTGCATTCAAAACATCAGAGAAGCAAACAAAAGATCTGCGGAATTCGGTACACGAGCTGGCTTCCGAAGGTAAGCCACATTCACCTATTAGCAGTGAGATTTGAAATGCCCCTTTAAATACAAATACTAGCTCTGAATCCTGAACTGAGGAGTGATTGTTTCTTCTGAAACAATTTCAACAAAGCCTTAAATTGTGCTCTTAATAGAATTTGAAACTCGAGTCCCGAATAGCACAAACCCAGGAGATTTTGTTTATTGACTAGGACAGGCTGAAAGCCTGACACTCTGTGTAGGCAGCACCTAGAAGGTTTTGAAGATCTACATTTTATTCTACTCATCAGAGGGTGTGTAAAACAATATTTTAAAATCCTGGCCATAATTTTGAAGTTCTTCAGTTCAATTATGTATATAAAAAAAGATAAAACCCTTATAAAGGTATGAGTGACATACCTGTAATCAGATACAGCAGTATGAATCTTTGCAAGATTCTGAAGCATCTGGAGTGTTTTGTGGTTTTTTTCATGTGCTTCTTAATGCTGAGGTAAAAACAAGAATGTATCTCCTGATCTCATCATGTCCTTCCAAGTACTAGAGGCTGTTGGATTGTGCTTCCTGCAGCAAACTTGGCAGTGACTTTTATTACTTTCTTTAATTACTTTTGATTTTCTGTGAAATACAGTCTTCATAACTTGGTCTTTCTTGAATAAAAATAAAATAAAATAAAATAAAATAAAATAAAATAAAAGCTTAAAGGTTGCATTTCCTGAGAAATAGTTAAAAGGAAGAAAAGCTATCTGCAGTTATTATTTTGCTGCTCAGATTTCTTAAATGTGAATGTGGTTTCCTTACAAATTTATTTCATCTTGTGAAGGGAAAATGGTTTATGGCTGGCAGTAGACCCTGAGCATTTTTGATACAAGGGGGAATGCCTTCCTCTCTGCACAGCACCTAACATAACAAGAAAGTTGATTCTCATATCCTTTCCCAGTAGCCACAAACATGACCTGAGATACAAGGGCAGAGATCTTGATACTATAGCTTCAGTCAGAAGGTACAAAGCAGCAGAATGGAGATGGGAATGTCTCAGGTCATGTTTGTGGCCACAGGGGAAGGACATGAGGACCAACTTTCTTGTTCTGTTAGGTGCTTGTGCCATACCACTGAGCAGGTCTGGTGGGATGTCTGCAGCATGCTCTGTCTCCTGATGGCTCAGTCTGATCAGGGATTTCTGCTGGTGTTTGCTGAAGAAAAGGAACTGTACTTACCATGCTCACATGAGGCATGACAGCTCTGAGAAGACATGACTCTGAAATGCCAGCTGTAGAAGTAACACAGAGATAGTCAATGACATTCTGAATGACTCCTGTACAAAGCACCTAACGTTCTGCTGGAACCACATTTGCAGCTTTCTTCTGCTTGCGCCACAAAAAAGGAGAGAAGGGGGATTTTTTTAATGGGACTTGATTCCCATCTCCCTGCAACCCCCTTGCTCTTCAGCCATGGAGTGAATTAGCACTGCAGAGGCAACCACACTCAGTACCACCACCATTTTTGCTTACATTAGATTTACATTTCATTTCCAGCTTCAAAATTAACTATATGCAAAATGTTTACAGCATAAAAGAGGTTAGATGGCAATGTTGGTCAGGAATTGAGAAATGGGTGTCCTGTACTGTAGCTATTACTTTGTGTGGTCTTACAGAAGGTGAAGACAAAGACAGCTTTACAGTTTTTGTGTGCATTTCCAATTATTGTGTGATTCTACATTCTAGCAGAGTTCTGACATGGTGATGTTACCAAGCATTCTTCTTGAGAAAAAAGCTCTTAAAGTTTCTTCAGAAGGCCATAAGGTGGCGGGGGGAATGGAGTTTGGAAAAAGGATAAATTGAAAGGAGTTTCCCAGTAATAGCCTTTTCTCTAAGCCTAAATAGATTCTCTTTCTACGATGACAAAAACTATTCATTTACATGAATAAGTGGAGATTCCTCTTCATGTGGCTTGAATTTCTTACATTACAAACAGCAGCATGCCTCAAGGTTAGGTTATACATGAACACTAATCACAATCATGGTTAGCAAAAGTCAATTGAAAGAGGATAAATAATATGAGCTATTTTTAGAGGCAATAAGAGGCAGAGCTCTTCACTTTCAGAGAAAAGTAATTTTTAGGAGTGAGTGGCTGAGCTGGTTAAAATTCTTCTCTGTATCTGCATAGATGTCCTTAGAGCTACCTGACTTCATAGTTTATTATGTTCATGTAGAAGCTTTAAATTGTAACCCCCTGAGTCAAAAAGAGCTTATTTTATAGAGATTCAGTGTTATTTGATGTTCAATTACTCGATTTTCAGTGGTCACCCAAGGTCAGAAATTCTCTTCAAGACAACGAGAATATCATGGCTAAAAAATCCAACTATTCTTCCAAAGAAAGTAATTACATCTGTAACTATAATTAAAAAATAAGACATCTTGGAATGTGCAGTGTATTGCTCACTGCTTTATAAAAACAAGTTTTAATGCATTTTGAAAGGGTCGTTCAAATATAAATATATGTATTTATCCTTTACATAAATTATTTCTGAAATCTTTGTCAGAATGGCAAGGATTTTCAAGCACATCCAAAAGCCTTGGGAGCCTAATCACAGTGCATGGTTCTAACCCACAGAAGTGTTTTAAAATCCCACTGATTGATCCTTGTTTTGTTGGTTTTTTGCATAGTTCACAAGTAGTTTGTAAAACTTTTCCTGTGTTTTTTTTTTTTTTGTGCACAGTTGTGGGCAATCAGGCTGCAATAGTTATCTTAGTCATAGAGGTCACACATTACAAACAATTTGTTATATCATTCAGGCCACCTTGAGAATAAAGTGCCATTTAAATGGAATTTGAATAATACTGTCTAATCCAAAATGCTGATAACTTTCCAGTCTGTGGCAAGTATTTCTTGAGCTTGTCATCTTTAGAGTATTTGGTATTATACAACAACTGAAATTTGGATGTAACTGCTGAGTACTAAATTAGGTACTTGGCACTTTGTCTTTTAGTACATGAACATAATTTCAGAACAGCTCATACTGAGAGAGAGGGAAAATAGGGCAGAGATTAGCAAAATCATGCAACAACTTTTACTTAATAAGGTAATGCTGAAAACCTTTGATAAAAACAAATACTGTTAAAGAATATTATCATATACTAAGTTACTCTATATAAAATTTTGCAAAATGTGAAAATTTGCATTTCTATATGTAAAAAAAAGCCCCATTCCCTTAGAGACTCATAGCAGATTTTATATCAGTAAATGATCCTTTCTAAAGAAAAGATAGCTAAAATCCCTCATATTCTTCCCATGTACCAGTGAGCAGATTGAAAACGCAGTGTACTGTGAATTAAACTTTCAGAATTCTTTATCCTGACATAGCAGCAAATAGTCCTGATGAACCTTCCTTCTTAAAATTCATGAGCATGTTAAGCATGTGCAGCCAAAACCAGCAAGTTTTTAAAGCTTCTTTAGGATAGACAGGCCCCAGATGTTTCCACTGACTGGCCACATACAAGCCCTCTGAGAAGGAGGTTCTTAAGCCTGCTGGTTCTTATCACCAGTGATAGTTCTGACTCTTCTGTAAAACCTCCTCAGCACCCTCTCTAGCTCCCTCCGTGCAAAGTTGATTTATCCAGCACTTCCATCAAAGGAAATATTTGTCCAACTCTAGCTCAAGTTATAAAGTAAATCCTTCCTATTAAGTCGTACATGCCCTTCCCTCTCAGTACTCAATCTCTCCATTGTGCCTTTCCCGGTATCAATCCCTCTCCTCAAACATTCTCCTGCTGTCTGACAAATTTGATTAGCCAAGGTTTTCTAAGCTGCTTCTCTGCCGTTCTTCAAATGGCTTCCCCCTGATGTGACAGCAAAGTTCAGGGGTTCTCCAATATTCCAGGTTTTGAACATGTCAACCTATGCCAGAATGTGGCATGTTCCACCTATACTGTGATGTTTAGTAACACAGAAATGTTTTGACATCAACCAGAATTTCTCAGTTGCACAAACATTACCCTGGAAGTTATGTACAACTCCTTCCTTCACTCTTTTTAATTTTCAAGCAATTTTAAGAAATTAAACCATTTTTGATAGAACAGGAAGAAAAGTCTTTTCATAACACTTATTTCAGTCCTTCTAAGCCTCATCAGTACAATTAGTGCTCTTGTTTGAAGCTGAGTGCTCATGTATATGAAGTTGCTTGTTTCAGTAAAATATCTGCGGAAATAGACATACTTTTTGCACCAGAGTGCAAATCTTCTATAGGTTGCCTCTGGTGACAAGGAGCCCTGTTCATCTCAAATATTTCTGTAGCTCCACTGGCAAATTTGAACTTTAGATCACCTATAAACAATATAAGTATGTAAATAATAGAAAAGATTTCAAAGCAGATTTCCATTTACCAGCAGTTCTTGGAACAGCAGAATGAGTCAAACCTGTCTTTGGATACCTCTGTTCTCGAAAGTGTCCATCTGAGTCCAGACCCAAGTTTCTCTAACCAAAGGCAGTTTACTTCCCAGAACCAGTGTGCAGGATCCCTCTCAGATCACAACTGAAATGCCTGGCTTTTCTCTGCTTCTCCCAGGGGGCAGGACACAGATATACAGTTTGGAACATTCGCAGCAGTTAATCTGCAGCAAAGCAAAACAGAAAACAAAGCACCAAGTATTTTTGTGCTGTACTTGGTAAATAAAGCATTGTATTTGAGTTTAATCCACATTATGCCTTAAAATTTCCTCTCTTAAATAAATTTAAAGTTTTTCTATTCTGCATATTAAGTATTATCTTTGTTTTTATCAGTGGCCATCATGCATTTTTTCAATTACTTTTTTAGGCTTCCCTGGCAGAGCATGGCTCTCAAAGTCATTAAACAACAGTATCCTGTGTGCTGAGTTACTAGGCAATCTTTGAAAAATACAATCTCCATTTCTAATTTCAAGTTTAAATGCAAAAACATGGAGTTTTCTCACAATTTCACAAAAATCTATTTAAGACTCTCCATTAAAATAATTGAAAATAAATGTTATAAAAGATGCAAAATATTTGCTATTTGTTGCAGTAAAAGGATTTTACTTTTTAATAAGATCATATTCTCATTTTCATTGCTGTATTAACAATAATCATCAGCAATAATATATATATAATAGTTATAACCAGGTTATACCCAATCATAAGGAAACTAAACAACCTAATAGAAGCATTTTATTTTGACATAATTAAATCAATAAAGCAACTCTGTTTATTGGTAATGAAAACAGGATGCACACAATTGTCTTCCAAATAATTATAATATAAAAATGATACTTTTTTAAAAATTCTAGCTATACATGAAACAGTACATGTACTTTCTTGCCAACAAATCTCGTGTATGTTTTGCTGGAGAGGGGAATTGTTTCATAGTAAAAGCTTAGGCATCTGTATGCCATTCCTTAAAAAAATCACTTTCTTTTTATTGATCTAGAGGTCTTCAGTTGCTCAGAAAAAGTAGGAGGCTGCAAAAATGTTAGCACAGGAGGAAAGGGAAACAGCAATTATGGCCACATGATTTGTGAATTGCACAATAAAATAAGGCTGATGTTGCTTCAACTTTCATTCTGGTATTTCTTAAAAACAGCTATAAATGAAAGTACTGCACAAGCATAATGAAGATTTTGTTTATTTGGGTTGTTTCAAAAGAGGAATAAAAATTAAATAGCTATATAGTATCAAAACTGCAGCGGTGAAACTGTGTGCATAGGAGAGAGAAAGGTGTGCTCATCAGCTTCATATCCTATGCTCAGATCCTGATAGAGCAGCTAAGTGATAATCCTTTCCTGTGCAGCACAGGAAGACATCACTTTCAATCTGGACATCAATATGAGAAGCGTAATGACAATTCAGAGCTGGTGCTGATAATTAGAAAGCTGTAGGGACAGATTTATGAGGAAATGACATTGACTAAAATTTGCATTTAAGAGGACTTTGTCGGAGAGGATCACGGTGCTGTGCTGGTGTTAGACCAACGTTTTCAAAAGCAAGCATGAAGGGACTGCTGTGCTCCTGGGGACTCTGGTAGTCAGCAGATTTTCTGAGCAGGTGTTCAACAAAGCCAAAGACTGCTGAACACCCTTGTGCTAAATACTCTGGGAGGAAGTGGTGGGGATTTAGTTGAAGCACCAGACACATTACTTTTATTTGTAAAAACACTCAGGCAGCCACTTCACTTTGTTTCCATCCAGGTGCCTCTGATTTAAACAGCTCAAAGGCATAAATAAAGTGCCAGGAGTGAAGAGTCATTAGGACTGTACAGACACTACTGATAGTTCACCAGACTGTGTACTTGGAACGTCTAACAGCAAAACAAAACAAAACAAGCTCTCTGCCACTATTTCCCCTAAAACCTTAGGAATAAAAAAAATTGTCTGAATATGAATGGCACTACAATAGGTGAAAGAATGCAGAAAGAAGTGGCTATTGAGACGCTTGGATAAAACTGAAATTGGGAATTGAAATTCAAAGGGTAGTTATAGCTGCAGAGTCACATTCACCACCAAAGGCACCACCAAAAAGAATATTGTGGACAGGGCAGGTGCAGGTATGTGATTGCTTATGAGATACATGCACACTCTCACAATGGTGAGTAAAAGTCACTGTGAACTTTCCATGACTTTACCAAAAACTGCTTGGAAGACAAACATTTACCAAAAGGATGAACTTGAGAAGAATCTGAAAAAATAAATCATTTAGAGATCATCCAGGCTTCTGACAGATTTATGCTGTACATTCATGCTCCCATGGTTTCTCCTACCCCCACCAGAAAATACTTCCTGCTCCTCCCCTTGTTACACAGAGTTGCAGCAGAAATGTTAAGATTTTGGTGAGTGAAGGATGAATGGGAGTGCCTGGAACAAAAGGCAGGAAAGGACAGAAGGGCACACAGGTTGCTGGAAGCCAGATTAGTGGGTCATCAGGATGCCAGCAGAGTGTGTGCAGTTTTTCACCCAAGTTAGGAGACAAAGGAAATCCCAGTGACTCACAGAGCTGGGACAGGATGGAGGGACTGAAGACTGTCAGCTCCTAAATGGTGTAAAAAAGGCATATCCAAAATCAGCACATGGAGCTCATTGAGAAGACTGCAAAACTGGAGAAAAGCTCAGCATGCAAATGCAAATCAGTTCAGCTAACAGAAGAAAGGAAATAATATCTGCTATATAAATAGAAAGGTATTATAGAGCCTTTACATTGTTTTCCATGGCTTATTCTGTAGAATAACTAATTTGTATTAGTGGAAATGAAGACATCGCAAAGCATCATGAGATAACCTTGGAGGAGAGCTCAGCCTCAGCACATGAGTTGTTCTTTGCAGTGAGATGGGTCTTTATAACCTAACATAGGACCAAAGGCAGCTGTGACTTAGGAATTAACTACATATATCAGAAGATCTGGCACATAAAAAGACTTTGTGCTGCTGCTGTTAGTAATTACAGTTTGCTTTTATTTTGAAGCAAATGCATATAGATCATTGCTTTGGTGAAATACATACTTCAGTAATAATTTTCAAATCTCTCAGGTTCTCATAATTTAACCATTGTTAATTATTTAGCAATTATGCTGATGAAAGGTTAAAAATTATTGCAGAGGCATTTCTTCAGTCAGGGAAAGGAGAAATGGTTTAAAATGATATCCTTGCAGTTGGTGCTAAATGGTAATGACATGCTATTTTTGTATTACTGGAAGTAACAGTTGATTACTTAGAAACTTCAGCATTGAAAAGTGTTCTAGAAAAGTATGGTGAGGTAAAGAACACACAAGCATTTCCACTGAGAGATTAGTACATGGTAGAGACCTACAGAAATACAGTTTACAAATTATTATCTTGATGATCACTGAAAAACCACAACATGAGTTTTGTATGTTTGGGTTCAAAGGTAAAGTAGGCAGAGAGTACAGATAGGAGTGTTAAGAGAAACTTTACCTTTCTAAGAACAAGGTATATTTTCATGCATTACTAATGCAGCAAGATCATGCATATTTAAAGGAAAATAAAAGTAATGTCAATAGTAGGTGTAGTATCTTAAAAATCATACCTAAACTATCAGTAAGTTCTGTTAAATTGCAGATTTTCTTCTGTTTTTTGAAATCTGGCATAGTTTAAGGAGTGTAACTACCTTGTCCTATCAGTCATTTCAGATTGCAAAAATGAAAATGAAACCTATTGAATTTCTCCTACAAACAATAGCTAGTATGCAGGGTACACAGAGAAGCCTGTATTTCATGATTCCTTCCCCTCTTTAAAGGAAAACCAGAACAGATGAGCCAAGTCTTATGGCTCAAAATTAATAACTCCAGAACATTTCAGAGTAAGAGCAAGAAAGCATCTCAGAGCCATCAGAGATCCCTGTGAAGAATATCCTGCCAAGCACTCACACCTCCAATGAGGAAGGTGTATTTTACCAATTGCATACATGATGAAAGAAAGGGAGAAATGTCACCTGCTCACACAAATTCATCTCAGGTTGCCAATCACTTCTGCTGCCTCATTTTAGACATTATAAAACCTCCACTGAAAGACAAGCCACTTTTTTGAGCGTGGCAGAGGCACTTAACATAATTCTGCATGCTATAAACAGGAGTGAGGCAATTGGTGATTTTGTACATTAGAAACAGCTAGAGCACATGTTCAAGCTGTGGTTAGAGGACTTAGCACATGTAATCTAAGAACAAATTTGAAGATTAAATGATACTTTGCAGTATATGGAAGTATATGGCAGCATATGGAATTTCTCAAACATTTCTGAGTATTTACTAGCACTTAGTATCAAAAGTTAACTGCAACATATTTTCGGACATACCATGTTTATGAAGATGGGGAAATATAACCTTTCTGTCAGGTTTTTAGTGACTGCAAAAATATATGAGTTCTAAGTTCAGAAGTTTCTAATAAACACCATCTTAAATTTATACCCTAGAACTTGAAAATATAAAACTAATTATTCCCATTTGCAAATGGCAGATGAACTTAAATATTAGAAAAATATTTCACTGAAGCAGGGAGGAAGAAACAGTGAGGGAGAAGGGTTATTTCATACATAACCACTTCTTTCCAGAAGCATATGACACAATCCTTCTCTTTCATCTCTTGGGCCCTGTGGCTGTTATTCTCATCCTGTGGTAACTCCTCAGCCTTGCAGGTTACAGCAGCTGGTTTGGGGGGATGTGTTCCCAACACTGCTGAGGACAAGGGCACAGCTTCTGAAGCTCCATGTGTCCAAAGCTGATCATTATTTGCCATCTCTGCTGGTGGCTTGAGCCACTTGGCTCAGCCACCCTGTTCCTCCAATTGGCCTTGGCAGTTCCAGGCTCACTGAGTAGTCACTGCTGCTCTGCTGCAGGCGCCTGCTCCTCAGCCCTCTGCTCTCAGCAAGTTTGCCAAACACACAGGGCTGCACAGGGGCCTTTGCTGCTCACAGGAGGATTGCTAAATAGATTTCCTATCCTGCCTGGTCAGTCTTCAGCGTTTGCACCCTGAATCACACTTACCTGAGCTGATCAGGTCCCCTCAGGATTGCACAATTTCACTCATGTTATGATGCATCTGCGTATTACAAAGAGGAGTATCTCACCTTGCACGCCAGCAGCAAACTGTGTCTCAGAGCCGTCCCTTTGTTCCTCTCCTGTCGCCAGATATTAACAGTTCTCCTTCTCTTCTGGCAGGAAGGCAACTCTTCCCTTCAGGCCACAGCCATCAGGACTGCATTTGTCTAGAATGAGAGAAAACTGTAGGCAATCTTCCTGGTTCTTTCTTGAAAGGGCAAAAGAGCAGATAAAAATAAATGGGTTGACTGCAACCTTATGTGAACATAAACTGTGGTGCAGATTAAGAAAGTAATTTTGGTCATAATGGTAGAGTTTTGTTGCTTTTGATGAAAACTTTCTGCTGCATTTATATGAATAAGGGTCATTTCTTTTAAGCTGAGTTGTGTCTGTATTTCTCTGTGATTTCTAATATCCAGAGTTTCAGGGCAAATATATTTGAACTGCAGCATACCCTTCCTTTTCCGTTTGGGCTTGATTTGGGGGTTTTTGGATTGTTTTTTTCTCATTGGCATTTTCTTTGATTGGTTTCGGTTTATTTTTTGTGGGGGGGAAGGTTGTTTTTGTTTTGGGTTTCTTGGTTTTTGTTATTTATTAGACCACCCAAAGTTCCGATAGATATTTTTTAAAGTTTTTGTGTGCTTCTTCTCACAGTGTTCATCAACTCTGAACACATCCCTCATTCTAACCAATGCTCAAAAACTCCCACCCATTTTTACTTTAGAGACCATTCTCACTTGAGGTTTGTGGTTTTGTGGGTTTTTGGGTTTTTTTGCAGCATGGTTTGCTTGGGTTTTTTGGGATACAACATCTCTAAAATCAGAACAGTTACCCATCATCTGGGAGATGTTAGACATTAGTGACTTGTAAGTAGCACTGTTGTCCTGGGGCCATCTAAAACACATATAGGTGCAAGTAGCAGTTTCAGTTGAGGTTTTTACATTATTTAAATTATCTGTGTAAACCTGTGTTAGAAAACTTTTTCCAGACAACAAACTAGCAGTACCTGCTGAGAGGCTTCAAGGGTGAGGCAACATATCTAAAATGATCCCAATTTGTAGGAGCATGGAAATTAATGAACCCATATTTCAAGGAAAAATAAGCCCAGACCTCTGTTATCCTAAGCTTGGTACCCGTGTGTCTCTGAAGGTCTCCAAGCCTATGAAATTAGCACTGCTGGAAATCAGGAGAGGCATCAATGTAGTCAGTAAGGAAATCCGACTCTCCACAATCCTCAGAGCTAGGTTGGAGCAGATCTGAAGTATCCTCCCAGCCCCAAATTACTGTCTGAACATCAACTGCTACTCAGCACTCTGGGAAAGGTGCTATGTGCTGTGAGTGGCTTCTAATCTACTTCTCTCTCCCCACACACTCTATTCAAACATTTTCTATTTGTCTCATAGCACATAAAGCTTGGCTGCCTTCACAGTATAGAGTGGAGCTGAACCATTTCAAATGCCCACAGGACTTCCATTATTCTCCTTGCTCCTCTGCAATGATTAATGCTTTGGAAAACACAGTTGCCCTGGGATGGCCGGAGCAAATACCTGCATGTCTGCAGAGAGCTGTAACCAAAGGCAGGAGCAGAATCACTAAAGCTCTGCTGACTGCAGTGCCCAATCAATAACCCATGGCAAAAGGATCACAAGCTACACAACATACCATAGGGCTGACAGTGGTATTGTTAGCAGTGGGCTCCCTCAATGAAAATCCAGCTCTGGAGAAATTAGAATATTTGGAGGTTTGTTTTTCAAAGCACCTCCTTGGTATCCACACAGCAGAAATTTGAAAAGGAATTTGTTAGGTGCATTAATTTGGATTGCTTCATGTCCACAAAAATGGAAGAAAAACTCCACTTGAAAATTAACATGAATATAAATCTTGATGTCATTAAAAGGATTAAAAATATACATAAGATTTTACACAGCCTTTTACTCCTACAGGAGTAAAATCATATGTGTCAGAAGACTTGTTAAACTGTATCTGCTAAACTAAAATGAATTAGAGATATAATTATTTTGTAAGAATTCTTTCATAAAATATGCACGTATTTGTCACAAATCTATAATTTAGTAGCCAAAGACAGACGGAAGAGCCATTTTCTTTGGGGGGGTCCTAAAGATGGCTTTGAACCCTTAAGCTGCATTTGGGATCATACCATAGAAACACCTGCTTGTAGGCAAGGCACTTTTCAGTCTGGTTACATGGCAGCCTCATCCAAAGATACACATACATAGTTTCAGCAGAAATCCTTAGACAATCCTTAGAGTGAAAATCAGTGACCACAGTGCTAGGTGGGGCTTATGCATTCTGTAATTCTAGTGGTTGTGTTTATTTTCTCATTTTCCCATTTTCTCTTATTTTAGTCTCTTTCCTGTTACCATTCTCTATTTGTCCTCCGCAAAGCTATTTCTGTCTGTCTACATTCCAAACTTTCCCACAATCACTCTTTCCCTCACTTCTATTCCTCTTTCTTTCCTTCTATGTATTTTCTCAGATTTCTTCCTTCATAGTTTCCACATATCTTCTCCACTTGTGTTTTTTATCCTTTTTTTCCCCCCTTTTTTTGTGCTTCTTAAGTCTCAGAGAGTTGTATGCCTACTTCTTGAGCCCCTTTAAAAATAATTCCTTCTTTGCCAGCTCTGTCTCTGCATTGGCCTTAACTCTATCTCATTGCTTAGATATAAATTTATTGTTAGCTTGTAGAGAAGCCAGGCACACTGATAAGTTGAACTCACACGTACAAAGAAAACTCCAATTAGATTCTCTAGCTGTAACTAATAATTTAACACCACACTGATTAGGTTTTAATAACAGACTCCTGATAAGCCCAAGAAGTCTTCCTGGACACCTCTTCTACCAGTTATCATTTGCTTGAAGTCTCCTCACAGTATTCACATTTTTTTTTCTGGTAAGTGCATCATCTCTCTGAAACTACTGGCACTTCTACAAATATATTTGCTCATGGAATGACAGCCGCAAGCAATTCTGATAACACTAAATTAGCAGGAGACTGAGAATAATGTGCTTGTCAAACACCTTCCAGTCCCACTCCCTTTCTCTGAATGTTCAGGCAAGGGAATGTATTTTTTCCTCCTTTACTGTTCTGTGATTTGCATTTTCATTTGCTAAGTGTATTACAATGTCCCGTTTATCTTGGACTGCAGCATCAAGATCTTTGTACATCTTATTCCCTCCAGTAATTTCCCAGGCAAGTATTTCCCCACTGCACCTATTTGTTAAACAAAGACAAAAGATTTCTCTAATGTAGAAAAGTAGCAACTGTCCTCAGAGAAAGCCAAAATCTTTCTAAAGAATAATTAATTTTCTGGAAACAATTCAACAGAATTACATGGTCTGTGTGAACATGTGTTAGCAAGAAATAAAAGTTTCAAACTGTATAAGCTCTCTCCTAGTTGATTGGAATAATCAGAAAAAAAAAAACAAAAAAAAAACAACAGTTCAAAATATTTCAGGGTTCTTCTGTACCATGAGCTCATGCCCCCACCCAGGATTTCTGGAACCACTAAACTCTGAGAGACCTCTTAAATTGTCCTCTCCTTCCAAGCACTGTATTCTTGGAGCTGGGAAGAAAGATTACCTTAATATTCAAACACAGCTTCAACCCAACCCTGCCCCCAGCAGTGTGCTTATGATGACACATAAGGCATTCCCTTGAGCTAGTGTTAGAAATAGCCCATTGTTTTGACTCCTCACTCACCAAAAAGAGCAGGCAGGAGGCATGTGTGCTTTTAGCTGCCACCTCTCTGCTTGGAGCATGGTTTTCATTACGTAGCACCATGCAAGAGGGCTTGCAGAGAGGCTTCAGCCTCTTGGGAACGCTGCCCAGCCCTGTCCTTCAGCTCAGCCAACGATGACTGCTCCAGTTCTGTTTAGTTCTGTGACAAAAGAGGCTCTCTTGGAGCTAATCCAAAATATCTCTCAAGCTCTTCAGCTTCTGGAAGAACCTTAGCTTTGTTGGAGTCCTTCTGCTTCTGTTATGATGGCTCAAAAGCATCAGTAGGAAAGTGCTGAGATCAAAGTTGATGTAGTTGAAGCTTTCTGAGGGCTGACTTATATGTGCCAATAAGTAAGAGCAGAGAGCACTTCTCTGTGGTTTTACCCCATCAGGAGTTCTGGGTAAATAGTTTATGCAGATGGGCTAGCTCCCTTGCCATTATTCTTCCTTTCTGTGAAAGATGAGAGTCCTGAAGATTCAGAGCATGGGACTTAAATGAAGTTTTATGAAATTATATTTTTCTGCTTTAGAATAAAACCTGTCTGAAGGAAAAACAAAACAAAAAAAATTACAGGAGTTAAAATTCCCACAGCTGCATCCAAGTATTTTTTAAATGTCATTATCCCTCCAGAGTTAGCACAATGTTGATGATACTGCACAGAGGTGCAAAGTTCTTTAGCTAAATCACTCTTATCAGATGCCATATACTCTGTGAAAACAAAGTTTTTGTTGATTCAAGGTCAGACAAATTCCATCAATATTTATCTCTTACTGACTCGTCCAGAAAGTGCCTCCAAGGTTTAAACTGGTCAGCCACAGGTACATTTGAGTGCATTGTCTTAAATTTCCTCAAACATATGCAGTGCTCATTTCCCTTTCTCCACTTCAGCATCCCCATGAGGCATAAGCCTGTCTCCTCAGTATCCTCCCACCTTGGTCTGTATCACCACTTGTAATGTCAAGAAGCATTTTCAGCTGTGGGATCCTGGGCTGAAAGAACATACTCTTATCCCCACATGGTTCTGCATGCCTGTCAACAGCAGTTGCCACATTTCATAGGGGAAAAGCCTGATTTTTGTGATTTTGTTTAGTGTCCTCTAAGCCATATGATTCTTTTTTAGGTCTTCCCGCCCACTTTTTTTTTGACTCTGTGGATTCTTCCCTTAACATAAGGCATGAGCTTTTAGTTGCAAGTCTTAAGCTCACTTATTCCAGGAATTTTTTAGCAGGGCACCAAGATTTTTTTCAACTGTTTCACTGCACACATTCTCTTTCCCATTTTAGAAAAATACTGAGATTACTAGTTACTTTATCTAATCTTATCTTTTTGAACCCACAACTTTGTAATCAAAGGTATTTGAAAAACAGCTGAACAGAGACCAGAAGCAAGGCATATTTGATTAGGGCTGGCACTATGCAAATATAGCTGTACTTCTTCTGGGCCAGATCCAGACTGAGTCTTGTGGATTTACAGGCTCAGCTCAGCCTGGTGATGCTTGTACCACATTGTCTCCCACAATATACAGACATATTCTCCCTCACCTAGGCAGCACCTGTGCACAGCAGCCCTTTCCTTGGACAGTACTGACTGGCTCTTACTCTACCATCAGCAATAGAGGATGATTCCTCTCAGAAATATTCTTCACTGAGTTTATTTAAAATGTCATAACCACTATTATTCATGGCAGAAAGATGTACCTACATGCTAGTCTGAACCATAGGAATTAATGGGAGTATGAGTCCAGTGCTTGGGAGATTTATCATAATGGAAGCAATTTTAATCCCTCTTGAGCCAGTTTAACCAACACACAAAAGATTCTGTAGTTAATTAGCAGGTCTTTGTAGTATTCAGACCCCAATAAATATTAATGTGATGTCCTAAAGAATGAGGTTTATGTTCCTGAATCATACATTTATTAAGTCAAGATTTGACCTTTTTGGAGATTACACAGGCAAACTCCTTCAGTCTCTGCAAACACAGGCAAAAATCAATCTCCTGCAAGCACTTCCTAAAATAATTCAAATACCACATCCTACACTTAATGGACACATTTGATTAAACTGAATACAAAAAGACAAAATAAATGGAACCATCCTAACCTAGCTACAAAAAGTTAAGAACACAATAGCCACATCTTTAAAATGCTATGTATTAGTTTTTAATAATTTCAGCAATTACAATTCTTCTGTTCTTCCTACATGAAGAGGACAATATATCTATATATAATTGCTGCTTAAAATCTACATTAACATCCTGCTGCAGATACAACGTCAAGCACCTCCAAATTAGTAAATGCTAAAATGAAATCTATCAGTAAAGCGATCATTCACTGTCACACAGGCATTCTGCTATTCTCTCCCAAACTAATGATCAATAGATTTAACTCTTGCGCTTCATACACAGTTCCCTTACAAAGAGGAGCAACTGATGGCAGAGATGGAGAACAGGAGCAGGGCAGCCTGGCTGTCAAAGGGGACAGGGAACAGGAAAGGGCTTCCTTGCTGTGGAGATTCCTGGCTACCAAGAGCCCGAGGCGGGCTGCAGTGCTCAGGGAAATGAATTCAGAAAGGACACCTGAGACTTATGTAACATGCACAGTAACTGTGAAGAGCCATAAAAATGAGCTGAGAGGTTTCATTTTGCCCAGAGAGCCACCTGCATTACATTCCCATAAAACCTGGGCTAAAGCTCTGGAGTGCTGTACTGACAAAAGCAAAGAGGAACTGCCAGCATCTGTGGGCACAAGTATTAGAGCTTGGCCAGTGATCAGACTCCTGATCTACACAGAAATACTTACAGAAGCTCACAGAAATGAGGGTCCATCTCTTGCAACTTCTGGCCCACCCTGTTTCAGCAGAAGTGTGCTACAAAGAAAGTCCCAGCATAGGTGCAGCTGGGGGTGACAAGCCTGCCTTATGTCATATTCAGTGAGGTATAAGTCTCTGGGAGAGGTAGTCCTGTGGTGATTGATCCATTTAAGAATAATGCACTCCTCCCAAATACTTTCTACCATTGGCTGACAATGTATGAATAGCTGCAAAAATCTGGGATAAGAAAAAACTTTTATCTTTTATCAGGCCACCATTATTTTCATTATTGTTCTTTTTTTATTGAAAGACTTTTTTTCCCTAAAAAGAAAGACCACCACAGTAATCAAAGATGACTGTTGCACATCTGCAGCAATACTGCTACTGTTACTTAGCAACCAGTGAGGATTAAAAAACGAAATTATGTAAAGGAAGAGAAAAATTAGAAGCAAATTGAGCTGAATAAAAAGAAAGCAAATACCATATTAATATTCAATATGCATAAATACATGGGGCTGTCTCTGCTGCATGCACCACCAACTCTTGAACATTGTTAAATCAGCTTCTACTATTTAAAATCAAAGCTCAGTCTAACTTAGATTTGAAGATGTGTTATCTAGAATGACTATATCCTCTTCCCTGTTTCATATTAGAGGCAGAAATATGCAGCAAAATGAGGAATGTTGTCCTAAAGCTTTTGGAGGTAAGAACCATCCCTGTCACTGAGAAGAGAAAGCAACCTCAGGAGGAAAAAATTTACAAGGAGTGAAATTCTGCTCCCTCTATTGAAAAAGAACAACCACAAACATTCAAGGGTTTTCTGGAGGCTTGGAAGCTCTGCTGATGCAGAGGGAAGAACAGAGACACCTCTGCTGGCCAATGAGTTTCATGCACACTGTTAAAATATGCTCATTTGGACGAACACATCCTCCCCTTCTCACTTGGCTGGATCCCTCCTCTTCTTCACAGCTGCCTACCAGCCCAGGCAGGATTTAAAGCTTTCTTTGATTTACTTTAAAAGGTGAGGATTTCATGTATGTTCTGGCATGGAGCAAACATAATAAAATTTCTATATGTTTGCCAATCCAACACAAATTTTTGATGTGACTTTTGTAATTTAGGAAGGAATTAATCACGGTTTGAAAGAAATTACAGTCTTTACTGAAAGTAATGATGCTATGAATTATCACTCAGATTCTCAGCAGGAGGTAATTATGTTTATGGCAATTTGAAAAATACAGCGCTGCAGTTTTCTTTATAAATCAGCAGTGTTCCCTCAGGAGGCCATATTATATATATCACCTTCCAGTCAAGGAGAGTCTTAAGTATAAAATATCAGAGACCAGAATTGGTTTCTGTACTTAATTATTACATTATTTCTTATGTTACATTTCAGCAAAAGTTCTGGCAATTACAACTCATTAATAGTTTTCTGCAGAATCAAATGAATCAAAATGAAGAAAAATATTTAATTTCATGATCGCCATTGAAATAACTCTTTTGCCAATAAACCCCACATACTTCCTGGGCTCTGCTTTCAAATTTGTTCACAGGTCAAACCAGTTCAAGGCATAACATCTCTCAAAACTCTCCATTATCTTAATTTTTTTTCAAAACTTTGAAACAAAAATCCAGTGTTAAATGTGGAGCAGGTCTGCCACTATCATGTTCCACATTTCCATAAAACAATTTTTTTTCTTGTCAATGCAAGAGAGAAATTCAAGGGTCCTTTTCAAGTAATCAAAGAGAGATAAAAACGAGGTCAAAAAAGACTGTGAGCTGTGCTTCTCTTGGTCTTAAATTTCAGTTAAGCATGAAGCATTTTAAAGGGAATGTGTGTTCATTTGCACTTGGCAGAATAAACCCGCTCCTAAGATGCTGGTGCTAGCAATTACCCAGCATCAATTTCTGCCTGCTGCTCTTAGCCCAGCCCATTGCTGCCAAAAGAAGCTCTCATTACCTTTGGACTTTACAAATGGCAGTTTCCTCCATAGCTTGCCCTGCAGAGCAAAGAATGCCATACAAAATGTCAACAAGGAAATTTGTGGTTTATAGTAAGCAGAGGAGTGGAGCAGGACTGCAAAAGCTTAGATGGGAATAGGAGCATTTGAAGGGGTTCCAATGAGGAATATCAATGCATAACCATCTCTTCATTCAGTCTTTGAACACTGCAAGAATTGTCACTGAGGTTCTGTAGGTGTGAAAGGCTGACATGCAGTGACAAACATGAAAGTCTTGAACAGGGCAGGTCAAGTCCTTCACAAGAGGCGCCAGCAGCTGACAGATTGACTTTCAGTGAACATCTCAGTCCCACACGCCTGTAGCCGCTTGAGAGGGAGCACTTTCTACCTTTCCAACATAATCATGTGAACTTTTTCTCAGAATTTTAATTTTCCCTTTTGTTATTTGCAGCTGGATTAACCCTGAAAGGCCTGAAATTCAGTTGTATTTAATTCCAAGAAAACAGAAATAGACCTCCATATAAGCAGGTGAATAAAGTATGAGCATCCTAGTGGGAAAAACGGTGCTTTCCCTGGACTACTGAAGCACAGAGACTGGTTTGAGCTCTGGGCTGGTTTTCTGCCAGTCATGTTTAAAGCCAAGACTACCCACAGCTGGTTTTCCTCCTGCTCTTTAAAGAGAGCTCATTATCTCTTCTTCTCATCTCCATGCCTCACTCCGAGCCTTTAATTTAGAGAAGGATACAATAGACTGTTAAATTTTCCTACTTACTTTAGGATGATAAGGTTTGATGACTCCAGAAGCTGAATGGGCAGAACCAGGCAGGTCTTTCTGGAAAAGAGATGAGCTCATGACAGGGTAGTTACATGGAGTGCCATTTCTATTGTTACCTATTATCCTCTACTCTTCCGTCCAGTTCATTTCCCTCCAGAGGCCCTGCATTAGTTTCTTACATCAATTTATTTGTCATATGCCTAAGTTCTAGGTTTTCTAGGACAAGATCATATTTTCTGTGTGCAAGCAATAATGAGGACAGTGAAGGCCTGATGGCTGACTCACACCACTTGAAATAAAAGTACTGGTAAGAAATGCTGTGGGGGACACTGAGGAGTACTTCAGCCTATCACAGAAAAGCTGATGCTCCAGCCTCACACAGAAGCTTTGCTTTCCCAATGCTGTACATTAAAAGAAAGAAAGCATGATAAGTGGTCATCTAAACTATTTACAAACATTTTCTTATGTTCTTTGTATTTAATGTAAGACAAATTTCTTGTCTATTAAGGTTGGTTCCTGTCAGCAGATTTGAAGTGCAGTAATTTCACGACTACAAGGCGCACCCTTTTGACTAAAATTTTCCCCCGAACCCAGAAGTGCGCCTTCGTGAAATTACTGTAATGTCTTTTGACCTTGGAGGAGAAGCTGAAATGCTTTGCTACAGGCACACAGAGTCATCTTCCTACCTGAAGGTATTTTAGCTGCAATCATTTTCCATTCAGAGAAGTGCAGAGCTAGAGACTAATAACACTAGTTTCTGGTGGCCATATATAACTGCTTCTCTTAAAAGTTAAATTGCATGAAAAATATGCACCTGGGGTTTCAGAAAAGTAAAGTGCCAGGCAGAAGATATTTTTCGATCAACTCCTCATGCCCAGCACAACAATTTTCACAGTATGCGTGACAGACACTGCTTTTTGCAAAGAGATTGTGACTTTTGGAAATTCTTTGGCATACAGCTGGGTAGGGATCACTGCTGAAACCCATGATTCACACAGAAATATGTCAACTGCATTGACCACACTTCCAGGGTCATGTATCCTGAGCTTTGCTGTTGGCATTTGAAGGATAGTTAGTAAGTCCTGTGTGCAAGACAACCTTTATGGTCAATGCAAAAGCTTTGTAAAAAAACTTCTTTTCTTTGAAAGACTGACACTCAAAAAGACTTAATTTAGTTTTAGATTTTGTTCAGAACCATTCCATTTAATGGCTGATGATTTAAGTCCTCCATAGTGGATGAATCATAAATGCTGAAACCTAGCACAGTTTTAGTTTCACTGTTGTGGTGGGCATCTGTACTGAGCAATGTATCCGAGTGACTACGCATCATAAATATTTATTTCCCAAATAATGTTTCCCTATCCATCAGACAGGCCTGGGACTGATGCTGAAAAATGTATTTGTGATAAACCCTTCTAGCATCTGCAAAATGAGCAATGGGGACATCTTGGGGTCTTTATAAATTTAGAGGTAGCAGGAAAGTGAGATTGAGTTTCTTAAAACTGTGCCCCAGCAGCTTCCCTGACACATTTCACAACATGAGCCAGACAACTGTTCTCATCTTTCCTGCAGACAAAATAAAGATGACTTTTCATATCAGTGCAACTTATTTTTCAGTTAACAAGCTGTCCCTCTAAGTCAAGAGCTGCCCCCAAAGGTGACTGTCTGTAGATATCATTTCTGTGCTTCCAGATATCTGGCAGGAAAAGGAGCAGAGCGGCTGTAAGAAGTTGGTGGTCCTGCCAGACTGCTAGTCTGGGGAAATCTCTTCACACTTACTATTTACTCTTGAATTACTGGTATTTTCCTGGAAAAAAAATAGTGAATTCTTGATGGAAATACTATTATATTATATATATCAAATAATATATAATATTATTTGATGGGAAGGCCACAAGCCCCCATTGTTATTTGAGCTGATGATACCATATAATCTTTCACACTGGGGGCTTCTGGGAAAAAAACAGCAAATATGCCACTCATCACTCTTGGTTTCTACTTTTTGCTGTAATGTATTTTTAACAGCTGTAATTATTGTTTGGCTCTTGTACTTGAAATGTTCTGTATGAGTCAGGCTAAAACTTAATACACATTAAATAATAAAAGAGAAGCAGCCAATTAGTAAAAATGCATCCGTGTACTGTGCAATACAACCATCGAGCAGCTGATACAGGATGTTTGATGTAATTACTGGGGCTTAGATGTCAAATGATTGAACAAAGCGCAAATCAATGAACTGTGCTTTTACAGATTATTAAAATCAAGAGTGGTGAGGGATCTCAAGGTATCAGTCAACACATTCTGCTTTAGTGAGTCATTTTTTGGCAAAAATTTGCTGAGGGATTGTGAAATCTCCTCTGTTGTAGGTTTTAAGAACAAAGCCTTGACAATCTATGCCAATGCTTAGTCACTCGAACCATGAGAATTTTTTCCTAACATCTCATTTAAATCTTCCTGGAATTTAAGCTCATTGCCTCTTGCAGGTTGTTTTATTATTTTCTGCTGGGGCCTTTCACAGATTTGGCATAGAGCAGAGGTTGCATGGGGCTGGTGAGGGCTGCACCCCTCCCTGACCCCATCCTGTGCAAATCCCTGCTCTTGCAGCTCCTGTCCCAGCAGCAGCAGGGCTCAATGGGGCTGCAGCCCCTCCGGGAGTGTAAAGATCCAGCTCAGCCCTAAGGGCAAACACATCTCTGCATTTCCAGTCTGCTATCTAAGCCAAGACAAGGCTCATTTACCTCTCCTTACTTGTTAGCAAAAATAACTAACTCTTGCTTTAGCTAAAGCTTGGACACAGACTTCACTTGCATATTTTGAGAATATTAATATTTTATTTCTTCTTCACTATTTTTTGTTTGAACTGTTTAAGTAATATAATTATAAAAAACTCCACATAAGCAGGACTGATAACATTATTCAACTTTGGGAAAATATTAAAATGAGATAAAAAGTCCCAAACCAAGAATTTAAAGTTTAGGATATTGTCCCAACAGTAAAGAAATTACTGAGAGGTTGTGGGAGGAAGAAAGCTTTTATGTTTGCTTTCTTTTCTAGCTTATAGTCCTGATACTGAAGTAGCTGCTGACCTTTAACTGTGATATTACAGAGAGAAAATGAGAACATTCTGATAGGAAAATGTGTCATCATGTACAAATCATTAATGCTGGTGCCCTCAGATAATTAACTAGCTAGGAAATTTTCAGAGATTTAGAACAAAGAGAAACCCAACTATTTAATTTCACTGCTTCTCTGTGAAGTGTGAGATACTACATTTTTAAAATGAATGTTCAATTGACTGAGCAATTCCAAACTGGTAATTTGGTTGTGCCCTCAGCAGTAACTGTGGCAGGCTGAGTGCAGCCCCAGTGCTTCCAGACAGCAGGAGAGGAGCAGGGCAATGTGAACAGCAGGGTTGTCACAGCCTCCTGTGCTGTGCACACCTCTCCCAGGCCACACCATACACTAGCAGACACCACATGGCAACTAGAAACTAAACTGAACTCCTCTGGTGATATCAGAGCTGTTTCCATAAAGCAAAGGGAAGACAATACATAAACACACAACTTAGAACAGCTAAAAACAGCATAATGGAAACCTTTAGGGTGAAGGGAGACAGGATAGAAATCTGGAGTACTCTGAAGGTCTGTGACAGTGATGACAGACTTCTCTCAGTAAATTATAAGCAAGGTGCAGGAGGAGCATGTTTGAGACATTAAACACAAGTACAAGCACTAAACCCTATCATCAGTGAAAGGGCTTTCTCAGGGCTTGTACCTGGTGTCTCACTTTCCTAGCCTCACAGGTCCAGCTTGGCAATAAAAGACATAAATGTGCCATCCTCAAACATCCTGCCCACAGCTCATGGGAGGCTGCCCTGTGCAGAACCCTCCTTTACCCCCTTCTCCCTGCCTGCTACCCCGTGTTTAGAGGCAACCCCAAAATGGATCCTCTGAAAAGAGATTATTCCACAAATTCAAATTCGCATGGCCAGTCTGGAGCACAGGTATTTATTACCCTGGTGCTTGTGCTCCTGGTTACTTCACATGAACAATGGTGGAAGTCACTTGAATGGTATCCAAGGAGACCACTGAAGTACACTAATTAATCCTCTCCTGTTGCTGTTTGCAGCTCTTTTTAAGCAGGCAGTAACTGATCCCGTGGAGCTGCTCATGGCTCCTCCTTAAGGACTGCTTTGGACAGATATACAACACATTCATCAGAGCTGGGTTTGCCTCTTAAAGTAGTGTTATTAAGCGTCTCCATTTCCTCCCTAGCATACTATTTTCCACTTTTCGCTACCAGCCTCTAGCTCGCATTAGTTCCCCGTGGATGTAATTTCCCTTCAGTTTCAGTAACGTGGCTCTCACCCATCCGTGATTCCATTTCATTTCGTTATTCCAGTGTTGCCACCAGGTGTCACCCAAAGGCTCAGCAGCGCCGTGCCTCTCGCTCTGAAGGATTTGGGATCTCCTGGGGAACCTCGTGTATGGGGGCTGGCATTAGCTGCCAGTAAACTCACACAGTAGGAAGGGGCCACACTTCTGATTTCCCTGTGGAAATTGGGGAATTTCTTTGTTTAGCTAGACCTGGCATTACAGAATAGAACGCAAACCACACGCTCCAGGTGTTTGCACCGTTGTAGGTGACACCAGCCTACCTTTGGTTTTGCTAGGAGTTATTCCAAGGTCTGCCTGGATTTACAGTCCTCATAAGCAAGCCTGGAAGAAGTCATTCTTCTTGTGTCTGGCCTTAAAGGCTTTTTAACCAGCCACTGGAACTCCCACTTACACAAGAGCTACAGGATGAAAAAACAAATTGGAAAAGCATCAGATAGGTCACACTCATTCATTCCAAGGTTTCATTTAAAAAGTGTTTACTTTCTTCCTCTCTTCCTGGAATATTGTGAAGTAATTTTTCCCCCCAAGAAAATGTAGCTCTTCATCTTTGTTCTCTATCTCCCTCTCTCCAAATTTTCGCTTTTTCAACAAAAAATATTCAACACTGTTTCTACCTATCACCATACACTTGCCCATTTCTGTAGGCTATCACTTGGCCAGTTCTCCATTTCTATATTAATTTACTGTGTAGGGTATTTATTTTCAATCTGGACCCGAAGCTTGGATGAATTGGTGCTCCCCAGAGCTGTTAATTTGACACCTGATACAAAGGGATAAACTTGCCCTCACCTCACACAGGCAGTGTGGGAGCAAAGCAAGCCCAGCCAGCAGGGCTTTCTTAGGTATCATCTACTTTCTTAGGTATCATCTACTGGCAATTCACAGGAAGAACATTGCAGTAAGGAAAAAAAAAGCACCCCTGAAGTCTTTAGTATCCTTCAGACAAGCTAATCAGCTCCAAGGCACCAATAAATTAGATATTTCCAAGTTTTTGTTATGTTCTTTCAACTCATACATTTTAATAAATTTATCGTTCCTGCAAGGTCTAGGTGTTTTTTTTTTTTTTTTTCCCTTTTGAGGTGGCTTTGTTGGACTGGATGCTGTCCAACACCTTTTAACTCAGCTGGCTCCTGGCTGGGCCAGCACATGATCCAAATCCCCTCTGGGATCTGAGGGGAACAACCCCATGTCTTCATTTCCAGTTTTTCTTATTCAAGGCGAATAGCAGTGTTCTGATCAGCCTCTATGAGGATAGAAAGAAAACTGATTAAAGAAGTCTAAGGACAGTCTTGATCTAGAAACTCTCTACTTTCCACACCCTTGATGCCCAGAATTGGTAGAGGAAGGAAGCACACCAGGAAGGAAGGGGTCCCAGCTCAGTATTGAAAAGTCTGGGAAACTCTTGCCTGTGCCTTGGTCTTGTGTGAGATGGCAGCTTACACAAAAATCAGTCTTCAGAGAATTCCATAAACTGAATTTACTGCTAAGTATAACCCCTAGATTTCACACAGGATGGGTTATTATTAATATCCCATCTATTTGACCTAGATTCTGTCGACTGTAAAGTGCCACATTTAAATTTAACTTCTGAAGGAAAAATAATTGAATTGAAAATCAATCACTAGGCAATTTCACATTCAGTTCGTTTAAGGTCAAGTTATTGCTGTCTCAGAGAATAAAAGTTTTCTTAATGGATCAAGTTCAGGAGTGATGTGAAATCAGGCATAATTACATACTGGCTAATGAGCCTCAACTGGCATTCAGCATACATATTGAGAGCTATATACCCATTTACACCCTCTTTGACTCACTTATTAGCTGGACAAGAAGACGAGGGCAGGAATTGCCACTGGGGCTTTGGAGGGTTCAAAAGGCCACAGCTGAGGCAGACAAGTATGGAATTGCTTCCTGCAAGAGCAGGCAGGACTTGGCAGGGGGATCACAGGTGGCTTCCCAAGGGTATTTCTGCTGATATGCAGGAACTGCTGTGCTAGATGTGACCTGCTGTGGGGGACACACTTGCACTCCTTTGCAATCCATTTCCACCACTGTGCACCTTCCTAGGGCTCTAGGGAAAGTCCCAGTCCAGGGTCAAATCCAACATCTTCCACTTGCTTCAGACTTCACTCTTCTTCCATTGGCAGCTCTAAGTTATATATGGAATTTCTGTAGAAAATCTGTCATAATCCAGTTTGAAAGGTTCTTTATCTTACATCTCATTGGTTCTCCAGCTCAAGGTGCTTTGGGTTTCCACCTGTTTTTTCAAACTGCAATAATTTCAATCAGCAGAACATTTTCAACTATGAGGCATAAATATTTTCCAACTGCATCATGGTATAGTCTCCATTGTTCACAGATCTTAGCCCAGTGTAACTTGGTTCTAGATTAAGTAAATAATTCCAGATTTAAGGCTTTGCATGTTTGGCTTTTGGGCTTTTTCTTTCCAATTTAGCTTATGGGCTCTAATTAAGTATAAAAATATTTGCCTATAAAAAAGAAACACTAGTATTTCTGTTATATCATGATAAATATCAGTTCAGGTTGTATAATATGTCTTTTGACAAGTAAGATTTTATCATATACTATATTTTTAATGTCTCATTAGGTTCTGTGGAAAACAATTTTATTGACTTATAACAAACTCTGAAGTAATTAATTAGATTCTCATCAGTCTGTTTTTAGGCAAGCAATGTTGGTTCTCCTAATTAAACAATTCTTGCACATGCAGTAGGTTTAAAGCTTAGCCTTAGTAGACTCAGTTTTACAAACATGCAGAACTTCTACAATTAAAGTTGTAGTATTAAAGGAGAAAAAACCTATATGCAAGTTTAACTGCACTCAAAGTAACAGAAGGTGGCCACAAGAAAATCCATCTACCTGCATTACTTCCTTTACTGTGAGATGCAGAATAAATCAAATATCCCTAGTGCAATTCAGAGTCACACTTTTATTCCTAGTTTTGCATTTCAAGGTAGCATGGAGCATCAGAATCACAGATTGTTAGTCCATATCTGCACATCAAGTCAGAATTTCTAATATACAGATTCTTGATTTTCTTTTCAACAGGGATGACTGTGACAGGAGCACAGGTGGTGAGGCAGCTGCAGTGGGGTTGCAAGGATTCTGTTCACCAGAGACTTACGGATTTTAGGGGTGCAGCTCTTTCCAGTTCCCCTCTTTTCTGTTTCCTTCATTCCCGGATTAGTGAAGGAAAGAAAATGACTTTTCTTTCCCCACTGTATTTTTCCTTTATCAGGAGATCAAGCAAAGGCCATGTCAGAAGATGGGGCTGAGCTGTGTTCTTCAGTCACAAGTCTTCTTGTGGCAGCCAAGGCTGTACCTCCAGGAGAAGGCATTGGGCAGATCAGTGACAGTATGGGAGGACTCTCTGAAAATCCACTTAATAACAAAACCAGATTCTACCTACTTAAAAAGGTCAAAGAGTTCTTCTAACTTAGCCATGTCTTAAGAATAGTAAAAATTATTTTCAGTGCATAAAAATACATCTTAAAAAAGGAAAGCAAAGAAGGACGCTCAGTGCAAAGTTTGCATGCAACAGTAAGCTGTATTTTATCTTCCTTTTCTTTCTTTTTTTTTAATCAATCTTAAAGTTTCTTAGCAGACTGAATATTTCTATTATAAACCTACATTTAGCTGTTCTAGGTGTGACAAGCTCTACTGAGCTTTTCTTAGGTCTGTTGTTGTCCTCCCGGTATGAATTCTCTGTGGGAATAGCAGAGATGTTTGGCAGCAGCTCTCAATTCCTTGCAATGCCTACAGAGAGATTTCTTTGGAGCTTCCCATTTACCCTCTACACTTCCAATCAGTGCCAAGAAGAAATGCATTTCTCCTGGGAAGCGGTGGTGTTAATTTTTTGGTTTCTTTAGCCTATAAAGGGACTCTAGTCACTGTTGTTATTCCAAGGTTTAATTCTGAAAATTGAGTTTCAACACAGCAGAAAGATTTTGTTTGTTTACTTGTTTGAATTCTACTAAAAATAAGATCTGTCCCAGAAAATAGGGAAAAAAAGCCTCTATCAGCAGTATATGCAGACCAAATATCATGCCTTCATAACAGAACAGAAATAAGAAAATCAGTCGAACTGCTCTACTGTACAATTCGATTTTTTTCTCTTTACAATACCTGTCCATACTTCACAGAGATCACTTTTACACGGCTCCAGGTTGTCTGCCACGCCAAGGCAGCCCCACCTGTGGACTGACTGCATCAGAGCCATGAGCTGCAGGATAAGTGTCAAAGATCAGAGAAGCAAAGCATTCAAGATTTCCAAAAGCTGTGGCCAGGACACTCAGCTGACTGGGGAGAATGGCATCACTGTTCATCTTTACTGTTTTAAGGCAAAGAAAAGAACTGTGATGTGATCTCCAATTTACTTTCTCAGCTATTCCCTTTAATAACAGATAATGGATGAGAGGCTGACTTCCCATCAGCACAGGGCCCTGGCAGTCTGTTTCCCAGACTGCTTTGATTCAATCCTGCTAGAACTGCCTGTCTCTTACTTTTTTTCCAAAAGTCCCTAGCTGGTTTTAAGGTCCTGGTGTTTCTTTTCATGAGCACTAAATATAAAAAAACTCCCTTTGTCTCCACTGCTTGTGAAAGAAACACTCACAGAAACAAAATTTTCTTATTTTAAACGAAACTAGAAAGCAAGTAGCTGATGTGTTGGAACACATCATTGTGTGAACTCCTTGTTGAAAGCATGCAGCCAAGACTTGAGAGAAGGTGGGAACAATCACCACTGTCAGCCTTCCATATACCAACCAAAAAAAGTCTGATGATTTCCATGTTATCTATCTGTCATGATAAGATAACTTCTTTGACAATGTGGCGAAATATATTCCTAAAATGAAAGAGGATGATTGTAATTTCTTTTGTTGTTACCTTCTTAAAATAAACTTTATTTGCTATCTGGAGTCCATCTCTGTTGACCTTACTCTCTGGAAACATCCAAGTATATTTTGGAAGAATCAGTTAATTTAAGATGTGGTCAAAGTAGGAACAAGTTTTCCATGTGGCACGTTTCAAAGGATGTCTGGCTATGTCAATACAAACTTTAAGTTCTTATAAAGCTCTGTCTTTGATATCAGTGTTCTATGTTACACAAGTAGGGAATTGAATGTCTGCTTTAGAATAAACACATGCATGTGAATAGAAAGAAATAACCATCACTATCCCAGCTTCTTCATTGCTTTCTGGTAATTCCTTGACTTGGAACATTTGCCATTTCTGGAGATGTTTATAGTCAATGTAAATGTGCCTTGTGGAGAATAGAGTTTCTGAGCTTACTGCACATCAGAACTTTTTTCAAGTCACAGGATAAAATTTGGCAGTTTAAATTGTAGCCCTAGCAAAAGAAAATGAGAAAAGAAATTGAGTCTTTTAGCATGCAAATATATTTTGTAAAACACAGAAAAAGAGATGGGTGTAGAATGAGTTAGAGTGGTGAAGCTCCTGGCACTGAGGAATGGTCCCCTTCGTAAGATCTATCAAGCATCTGTAGAACAGTTCTTTAGTTTAAGTCATCACTTAAAAGTTGTCTTTAAGTGACAGCTTAAGTGCATTTCAAATCACAACTTAATTCTTGCTCACTCACAATGTAAACAAAACCTGACAGTGAAAGCCCATGGTTGTGGATGTGTTTTCCTCCTGGGATGCCTGTGAGTGCCCTTCAGCAGCTCACACATCACTGCAGTGCAGGGAGAGCTCCCTCTCCTCTTGCAGCCTCCCTTGCCCACTCTTACCTTGCTGCCTCCTCCCTGAACTGCTGGAGCATCATCCTAGCACACAGCAATGCAGATTTAAGGTGCCTCACATTTCCCTTGAATTCCCTTGAAAAATAGGTAAGAGCAATGGCAGGCAACACATATAAGGAGCTAAGTATTTTCAGAAGGAGACCAAAACTGTTTAATTCTTTTTTTCCCATGACAGAGGACTACAGAGCAGGCCAGTTCTGATGATTTAGAAGGCACCAGAGTATTCCCAGCATTCAGTCCCAGGGAAACATCAGCAAGTCATCATTTTAAAATTAACTTTTGCATTTGAAAATGTGGATAAATCTTATCACCCTCTACATTTAAACAATTCTGGTGCCTTTGCTACCACTAATCAGTATCTCCCACACTAAATCATTTACAGAAAGAAACTCCTGAAGCTAATTTATGAGCCTGTGCCCTGTCTGGCACCACTAAAGGCAAATGGGGTAGAAAGTATCTGTGTTTGCATGATCTGCCACCTCATGTGTTCCAAAGATGGTAAGCAGAGAAGGGGGAGAACATAAGTGAAGTTTCTTTAGCATCAGCAAGGAACTGGAGTCTAGGATTTATATTTTTTTTTTCTGTTACAGGTAAAAAACATTACCTAATGAAGTTCAGTGTGGTGTCATACATTGTGTTCCTGTTCCCATCTCCCTTTCCTTGGGGGATGAATAATTCAGCAGCAACCACCCACCTGGGAAATCACAGGTAAACATCACACTGGATGGGGTTTTCTACATGAACTCTGATTGCCTCTGCACTGGGGGAGGGAGACAGGAAGGCAAGATGCAGGAAAAACTCTGGAAAGGAGGGAGGCACAGGTGCACCCTCCATGACCTGGCTACACCGCAAAGAGTGCTGCTCTCCTGGGGGCTGCACTGTGCTCCAAACAGGAACACAACTCCCATTGGAATCATACAGGCAAGGGCTGGAGCCAGTGCATTTGTTCTCACATAAAACAAACCCCCACTATTTCCTCTGCCCTGCTGGGAAAGGGGTAGATGCACAATTCAACCCTGAGAGCCCCTGAGCAGCTCTGGTGAAGTCCAGCAATGAAGATCCACTGTTCATTCAGCCTTTGCAGAAAATGTTAGAGAACATTTTTAAATTCAAATTGCATACAAAAACCTGATTTGGCACAGTTCAACGTGAAAATTAGTTTTGAATCAAGCTACCACTTCCCTTCCTGAGGAGATAATATATCCTGAAAAGGAAGAGTTTGCATCACTGACCCTCTAAGGCAAGCATCATATCAAGGCTGACAGAGTTTAGACAGATAAAATAAGAAGAGTCACTGTTATGCTGTCCCCTGTTCTTAGGCTTTCTTATTTGCTAAAATCTGACATCACCAAATCTCATGACAGTTTTACTCTCCCTGCAGTGGTGGTGGCTCATTTTAGGGGAGGGGTAGGAGGTGGATCTGGGTTTTGCTGCCATAAGTGAGCTTTAGGAAAGATATTGAAGGTGGACTTTTGGCAACTTTATAGTTTAGGGAGTAGAACTTTGAAGTTCAAGGGCAGAATGGAAAAAATCCCACCAGCACCTACAGGAAAATGAAAACAGAGTTCACTCAGGGGATGGAGAAGGGAATTGACATCTTGACAAGCTATGAGAATTCATACCTAAGAGGCTGATAGAGGGCTGGAAAAAGAAGGGCATGGTTTGATATGGTCAAGGAAGGAGCTAGAGTCATCAGAGGCTGAGGCAGGACAATAAAATAGGTTCAGACATGGAATGGCACGAAATTGGACAGCAGAAAACTGATCCTTGAACAATGGGAATATGTTCCCACCCTCACAGCTGGAGGAGGGAAAGTGTTTAAGTGGAGAAATAACTTGGGTGGATGGTTCTGCGGAGAAACATTAACCAAAAATGACATATTTTATAAGCAAGATACCTCCTGAAAAAAACAAAAAAAATCCTGGGGAAACAAAATTGAAATATCCCTTGCTGGACAAGAGCTGGGTCTGGGTCTGGGGCTCTAGCGAGGATGCTCATTGCCTGAAGCATCCTGAAAGCTGTAGCTGAAATTTAGTACTCTGACAGCACCAGCTGGCTGCTGAGCATGTTGGGCATTTAAGACTGCTGAAATTACATTGTACATCTAAAGTACAAACTGCAGTTTTTGGAAAATAAGGCTTTGTGCTGTGGCCGCTGCTAGCCTATCAAAATAGCTCACAGTAGTTAACCTCTTCTAACAAATGTGTTTTCCAGCACCACTGTAGTCAAATACTTTCACATAAGATGGATGTATTTGTTTTAGCAAAACTCACAAAGGCCTTAAACACATCACATTGCAATTACTGCAAGGTCCTTTTTCTGGTGTGAAAAATACAGCCCTCCGTCAGCCCTTCCAAAAACCTGTAGCAACATTGCAGTACAAATAATTTCACCTCCCTGCCGCTTTGACTGTCTCACCGTTCCAGGTACATCCTCCTCCCAGTTCTCCTTCTTCAGCCTGTTTGTCTTCATTTTTTCAGGCATAGCAGGTGCCCACTGTGCTGTGAATCATCAGTCAGTATTTACTGCTGCAAAGTTTCCATCAGCTGTTAATTGTCCTGTAATACAATGATTACTTTTGATTTTTCAGCAGACCTTGTTATCTTTTAGAATTATTGATTCATTTAAGCTGCCAGGTCTTCTGGAGGTCACCTACTCCAGCCTCCTACTCCACCTACTCAAGGGTGGATATTGCAATAACCTTCCTGTGCCTACTCCAGGTGTTACCCACTATTACTTCAAAACCTTTTCTCATATATACAGTCTGAGTATTCTTTCCTGCAGCTTCTGGCTGCCTTCTCTCATCCTCTCATGGTGCTTCTCTGAGAAGCATCAATCTCTCTTCCCTGTGACCCTGAGTTAGGCACTTGAGAACAGTGGCCAGAATTGCTGCAGCCTTGTCTGGGCTCAAACACCCACCTCACTTTCCTGAATACGATGTGCTCGTTTCTTGACCACCTTTTGACCTTCCCCCAGGCTTGTTCCCATTTGCCAGTCTCTCTCTCATACCAGAAGCCCCAGGCTGGACACCTGGGTGCCGCTGTGCAGAGGGGCTCTGCACCTCCCTTAATTCAGCCCAGTTGTGCTGCCTGCGGGGCACACTGCAGAGTGCAGCTCCCTCTGTCCTGCACAGATCTGGTGTGCCCTGCCTGCCCAGGCCCTCCTGCAGGGCTCTTGCTGCTGCTGGCCAGTGAGCTGCACTGCACAGCAGGCTCCTTCCCCAGCTCCTGCCTCTGGCATCTCTCCGTGTCCCCCACAAGTCCCCACCAAACCAGTCTCCAGCTTGCCAAGGTCCCTCCGGAGGGCAGCCTTAGCTTCCAGCACACCACTGGAAAAGCAGGCTCCTGGTTTGGCACTCACATGCATCTTCTTCCCAAGGACTGCCCACCCCACTGCACAGGTATTCAGCAGGACCTGGCTCTTGGCATCCAGCACAGCACTCTATCGATACAAACAGGTATGAACAGGACACGAAACCAAATAGAAACATTGCTAAAACAGTGCTAGTTTAACAATAAAACACTGCAATATGGAAGAATTCTAGACACTCAAAAAAAAAATTAGTTTTACCTGAAATGCTTGTCATTCCAATAAATACTTCAGGATGTTTAAGCTGTCACTTGAAAAAAAGAGCATTAAGCAAAAAATAGTTAAAAAGAATATAGAAGCCACAGTAAGAAAATTATTGTGACTACTGTGACCAGATGATGGCTGTGGAAATTTAATGTCAAACCAGGCATGAATAAATACTGCAGTACCTCACTTATTCAAGGTGACATGTTCAAAAGATATACAGTAAGACCCACTGGGTTATTGCCAGATCCATAAAGATAGCGGAACACTTCCTGCAGAGTTTAAAACCACCATGCTCTTTTTTTCCACTCCAAAAAATGTGACAAAATCTTTTGCAAAACCTTCTCACCATAAAACTCCATAGCTCAAATCAAATTGTAAGGAAGTAAAAGAAGGCAACTTATTTTTAGTGAAAAAGTCTCTTAATGGAACTGCCTTTTAGTTTATCAGTAGATGAGCCCAGTGTAATTGTCATGAGAGTCCAAGTGCTGATATTGACTGGGCAATGTCCATGCTAGCTCCTGTCTTCTCTTGCTATCTCACCACTGGAAGGAAAGATTTCATGACATTTTGACCTGCAGAAATGAGAGACACACTCTAGTGACCTGCAGTGGTTATAGAAGATTCTATCACCATTATTGTGACCTGCAGTGGTTATAGAAGATTCTATCACCATTATTTTTCTTTTTAAAAAAGCAGAAAGTTCCTGCTGATGTGTCTGTATCTGGTCTGGATCCTTCTTTTTCTGCTACAGAAAGATGGCAGTGCAGGTGGTAATCCCCAACCAATAGAGTGCCCTTATAACTTCTGACTTTTCATACAGGGAAAAACTTAGAGCTCAGAGTACACTCACCAGATCTAGAATAATAGCCATACTAGAGGATATGATCCCATTACTGTAACGTTAGTGGTTTCCACATTTGGTATCTTACTCAAAATGCTAACTGCACTGCCAATATTGTATTTTAATATTGGCTATTTTTACAACAAATGCATGAATTTCACAGCCAGCCACATGTAATGATGTAGCGCTTCAGGAGAAGGAATCCTAACATTACAAAAAAGCAGCTGATTGTGTTTTTGTATGATACAAATTTTTTTTCTCTTGTAAAACTCATTTTTAAAAGGAGAGATCCCAGCAGGCATAATGGGAGGATTTACCATTTAACCTGTAATTATCATCACAAATGCTCTATATTGTAGACAAAACTTAGGTGGCAAGCAGAGTTTCAATACACAAAACCTATGTTAACACAAAGTTTTGAAAAAGAATCTTCCTTGGTTCATAATAATATTTTTTAGCTCCTCATATTTCACAGAGTAATTCCTTTCATTGCTGAATGACATATTCCTTCAACCTTTGTGACCCAAATATTTTTCCATTTTAAGGTGCTCTTTGAAATAATCACCTGTGCAAGAAAAAACATACACATGCTTATCCACTCCCCTCCTTTTCTGTATTTCGCATAGGAACATCTTCAATATCATAAACTTGAAATTGCTTTAAATTTATCATCACCATCAGCAGAATATAAAAAAAAAAAGTGGTTTTATACACAGACAACTGGTTTCCTGAGGAACCAGTTAAAATACAGAGTTCTGTAAACCTGCCTCACGTTGGACAGTACCAGGCTCCTGACGGAATGAACTCCTCTGAAGGAGCTGAGCAGTTCAATCTGACTCCCTGCAAAACCAGGCACAGACAGATGCACATGGCAGGGTGTAACCCTGTGATTCTCAGAGTCCACGAGATTAATATAAAGGTAACTGCTCTCCCAGAGGATGCTAAAAGCCTGGATTCCTTTACCTGCCCTTTTGGTAGGTGATTCTCCAGTGAATTATCCTCTCACAACACAGTTGACAGCTCCACAGAACAGTGGTAACTGGGGAGAATTACCCCATAATTTACCATTGCAGAAAATGGTCTCTAATAATGTTGCTACTAAGAGGTATATCTTGGTCTGTAAAATCTCTGCTATAAAGTTTCTGAAGTTTTTTCCTTGGCTTTTGTGGATTTGTAATGGCCCTGCTGGCTTCATATTAATCCTAACAACCATACAGTTGAGTCTTTTTACTCTTGTACTCCTTACCTTTCACTTTTTATTAGCAAAGTGCAGGCTTTTAAAGAATAGATTTAGTTTTTCAGCCATAAAAAAAGATAATTTCAAGCTTCCCCACACACCTCCCTTTAAAAGCTTGCTGCTGAGTCAAGCAACTGCATACTCTGCCCATACTTCAGAGCGAGTCCTGGCTCCCAAGTGACCTGCTTCCAGTCTCAAGTCTGCCCAGGCTGGTTTTAAAGTTAATCCTTAATGTCCATTAGTAATGGCATGACCCTGGTGTGGCATTTTGGTGATACAGTAAAACACCCACATAATCACATACCTGTCTCTGCTGCGTCTTCCTCCGAAATGCCGATGTAGTGAATGTTCACAGTCTTGCTGCAAAAAAGCCCCAGAAAAGGCTGTTACAGGCTGCAGTGAGGAAAAGACATTAAAACACAAGGGAAACAAACACAGGTTCTGCAATTATACTTTATTGCAACTCTGATGCTTTGTCTGCTCCTGGAAGACTCCTTTAGCTAAATTTGTTTCAGGTTTTTTTTCCCTGTGCCAATTAAAACACAAGAAGCATGTATAATTTTCTTATTATTTTATTGAAAAGGTACATTTAAAAAAATACACAGACATCTTACTATTATGGTTTGCTGATAGAGATGCTCTAAAAGTTAATTCTCTTCTTTTCTTTTCCTTTCTTCTGCCTGTAGTCCCCATTATCACATAATGACTCGTCTGAGCACTGCATATTGATTCACCTTTATAAAAGGGTTGGGGAGGTAAGAAGATAGGTGGGACATTACTGCAATATATTCAGTAAACAGAGAATATGGTCAATTATAAATATTTTATGTTCTGTACATTATTGCATTAGGGAGCCACAATGTTATGCAGCATTATTACAAAGGAAACTAGTTAGAAATTAAGAAAACAGGATATTTACGTACAAACACATGGATCCATTGTCTTCTTGAGCAACGCGTGTGAGCTGTGGCAATGTGCAATTGAAAAGCTTTTTTTCTCTTTAAACATTGCTTAGCAACACCAGTGAAGAAACAACAAAAATAAGTTAAATGAAAGTAGCAAACAAGCAGTAATCTTAACTCTATGTTATATGGCTTTCTATTTTTGATTTCTCTAAATAAAGTATGACACAAAAGAAATAATTAAAAGCTTCAGCATTGCACTGCTTTCAAACATTTGCACAGAAACTAAAAGTATTAAAATCAGACATGGTACATCTGTAGTACTACACAAGATACACCAGTACTGGGGTCTAGGACAGCACAAAATCCCTGTCAACAAGAGCACACAAAAAGAATGGATGCAATTCTTTTTTTGAGATGTTATCTGCAGTCAAGCATTTGGTTCATCTGCCTTTTCCTTTTTTCCATGTTAGATTACACTCTGTTGCTTTTCAGAGAAGTATTTACATAGGTGTGAGTGAGGAAGACCCTAGTTTTCAAGTCTGTCAGGAAAATATTTTATGTTCCTTGATTCCAAGGTGCATCATATAAATTGAAAAAATAAAAAAGAAAAAAAAGACTAATAGATGCATGAATCTTTAATGGTATAGATTTTATGAGCAATTTAATTTTTAAGCAAATCCCATTATTTTGCTAAAAAAATAGATACAGAGAGAAGACAGAGTTGTCTAGACTCCAGAACGCAGTGCCGTCAGTGATGGATTTTATGATGTGGTTGGATGAGGTGTCACGCTGGATGGCATTGCAAAAGAGAAACACTTTAAAATTTCAACCTCTTTCCTGCTTTCCTTTACCCTTTGTACTGGCCACAGTTATCTGTTTTTCACATCAATAAATTAGTATGGTGCAAAGAGTATGGAGGCAGGCGTTGCCCGGATGGGCCCGTGGGCTGGCCTGAGCAGAGCTGGCGGAATCGCTGGTGCCTGGAACAGGGATGCTGAGGGCCGGGGAGGCAGGGACAGAGCTGATGATACAGCTGCAGCTGCAGCAAGAGGAGATGAGAGGAAAGCAGGTGCCAGCGGCTTAATCATGTCCTTCTGGAATGCCAGTTTTGCCTGGAATAAAACACACACACACACACACACACACAAGCAATGTAAATACAGTTCTCCCAACGCCCACTTTTACACGAGGGAAAAAGTGAACCCTGCCACAGGGAACACTGTGGCTTCTCACAAAAGCCTCTTACCAGCTGCTTAGAAATGTTACCTGCACTGTCCTCTTACTCCCAGGGCAATCAAAGCAATCAAATGCAATATTTAAAGATAAATCTCTTGAGTCTAGAGTCCAACACACCGATGTTTAGAAAGAAGCATAACTTGCAAGTGAGTTACATCATATAAACTATAACTGTGCATGAAATATTAAAAATAGCCCCGTGATTAAGACTTCAATATCAAAAGTCAAATTTTCCACTTGCAAAAATGAATTATATAAAAGTAGAGTGGACAAGATGGGAAGATCATATTAAGCCAGTCAGCTTTGCACCTTCCAATGCAGACCTGCTCTTTTCAAAGTAGAAATACTATTTAAGACTGACACCAAAAAGATTTTTTTTTTCTGAAATATATATGACTCAGTTTATGATCTACAAGTGTTTCTGGTGCTTCTGGTGAAACAGTTAATCAGAAAAATATACACCCATATCTATATCTCTCACTGAAAATAGTTTGCACTACAATCATTCAAACATGGAAGCAAAAGTGCTCATGTTCTTCCTTTATAATTGGTGGTCTCTCCTTATGCAATAGATGATAAAATGATGGGCAGAACCTATTGAGTGAGGAGACTTAGAGGAAGCCCAAGGCATTTTCATTTGCCTCTAAACAATTGCAAAGACCCATCAATATTTTAGCATTTACAAGCTTTTCGCATGCTTTCTCTTGCCCACACACATTTGCATCTGTCTCTTTCCAACCTGTAAACTGTTTTTGTGCCACAGGTGGCAAGAACTTATACTGGCTGTGTCATGAGCAAATAAACATACAAACTGTGCTGTGCCAAAGCCAGCCTGAACTTCAGCTGCAGGTGGTCAGCAGGACCAACTTGGGGGATTCCTGGGAATGCAGGCGGGTGTGGAATGCAGGGATTGGCTAGGGGTTTGATATCCAGTGACAGACATGGCCTGAACATACAGGCAGTCAATTCTCCTAAACACCTGATGGCTCTTCTGCACCAGCTAATAGATCCACACAGCATTTCTGTTTTGCTGTATGCAGAGAATGAGCACTAGTGTTTCTATATCTTAGCATCCTATGTCCTTTTCCCTGACTGCATCCATCATAACTTATCTCAGAGTTATCTCAGGTGTGCAAAAAGACAGAGTACACCCATTGCTGCCTTCAAAGAGAAGAGCCCTCACCCAGCAGAGCCGAAACCTTTCCATGGGGCTCATGGTTCATTCCCCATTCCACTGATTACTCCCTTCTTTCTAGCAGTAAATAACACTTGCAGTGCTGTCTGCATGCCTTGGACTGGGCAGACAGAATACATAACTATCCTCAAATCTCATTCCTGTGCAGACTCAGCCTGCGGGGGAAGAGAGGCTGCAGAAGCATCAGGTCTGTCATGTTCTTGTCTCTGTGCAGTGGGAGTCCCCAGGGTCACAAATTCACACAGACAGTGATGAGAAATAAAAATACTTACTGCTAAAATACTTGGGTTGCGCTGCAGTTTGTTGTAAGGACTATATTTAGGTTTCATAGGCTTTCCTGCAACTCTGTCCTTATGCCTTCGGCTGGAAATGTGCTGAAATAAATATCCTCACATTTAATTAGCTCTTTAAACATTTCTCGGTTTTGAGTTTGAAATTGATTTATCAGCAGGATATGCCTAGGCTCCTGTTTGTAAGATAAAGTAGGTTCTTTAGAGAGAGCAAAGATGAGTTCTGCTAAACTAAACATAAAAATTTGGAGCATATCAAATAGATAATCAGAAAGTAATCAAATATAGCTACTTTGTGATTCAAGACAGGCTCTACAAATTATTGATATTTTGGTTAGTATTTCCTTTTTCCACTTGAGGAGCTTTAAACCAGGCAGAGCTGTAGGTCATAGGGACATTCAGAAGTACGAGGTAAATTTTCATCTCACTGATACTGTTCAGTTGTGTAAATAATTCAGTATTAGCTGAAGGAAGAACCAGTACCTGGGGATATGTCTACACATGCAATTTAATATTATGTTAGTGCTAACTAAAAAACAGGGAACGAGAGAACACATCCACGCAGCACAGCACCATCCAGTCAGAGATTCCCATCTGGGGATCAGACTCACTGCATTTGTATAGGCACAGCTCTGAACCCAGGGCTAATTGGCTCAGACAGAGAACAGCTCCACGGGCACACAACAGCCACACTGTTAATGATAATGTTGTTCTACATAATTCAGACATATCTACAGTATTACCCTACCGGTGATTGTCCCAAACCAATAGATTCGAGTCATGTTTTTCTTCCCACATAGCATTAAACCTTATTCCAGCAGACTGAAAACAGCACCAAAAGATGGATTCAGAATTTCTTATAGTTAGGAGAACAAGGTTCAATATCTGTCTTGAACCACAGAAAACTTTTAAATGAGGTCTTCTGTGTGATTCATTAATAGTGACATCTCTGCTTTTACAACTATCTGAGCCCATTTTTCCCAACTGAAATAATTAGGTGAACTTGACCTATGATGAAATATTTAGAAACAGTTGTGGGAAGACAGATAAATACTACGTTAATTCAGTATTCACCAATACATCTTCACACAGCCCTACACTGCACCTACAACATTGCAATGCAACTTCAACCAACAAGGAGCTCCAGATACAAGCAAGTTACCTGCTTAAGCTGAATTTCTGAATTAACATGGACATCACAGATTTCACAATGGAACGTCTTGTTCTGCAGTCCTGAGCCTTTACTGCCATTCTGCACCTTCATTCGGGATCCAGGCCTAGGGTAAGACTTGATGGGACCAGCACCATTCCGAGCTTCCACCATGGTCTTGTGCTTGGAGCCTAACGGGCAAGCAGATGCAGGCCAGTTCATGAGCAGCAGCACAAAAAACTCCCTCAGCCTTGGGGCTTTGTGACATCTATCTTCAAGACAGAATGGCTGAAGTCACCACAGACTGGGACTAATGATCACTCTTGTTTTGGGCAGTGCAGCTCCTGCATCCTTGATCCAAGGGCAAGCCAGAGGCTTTGTGCAAAAAAGGAAACAGCAGGCATGCTGGACCTCGCTGTTAGGGGCAGTGTGTGACTGGATGGCCAAAGCGTTTGCTGCTTTTTCTTTTGCCAGATTCCACAGAGCCAGGGAATAGCAGAAAAGGGTATTAGCCAACACTGGAACAGGAACCACAGAAATCCTTCAAAACCTGCCTAGGAACAGGAATACTTCAATAAATATCCTCTGATTTGGAAGAAATGGCTGCTTTGCCCATTTCAAGAATGGATTACAGCTGTAAAACCAGCTTCAATGGCTTGTTAACAAGCTTTACATCACCAGCACACCATACACAGAGAGAGCACAATGGGGATTGCTGCTTGTGGCCCAAAAAAAGACACACATCTAATCTTCAATAACCAGAAGATTCTAGGACAACTGGGAAACCTAATGAGCTCACCCTAAAATTATAAAAAATATCTAATAACAAATAAATTACTGTAAGTTTTACCAGCAAAATAACAGATGCCAATGACAGTGAGACAAAATATGAAAGAGAGAGAACAGTGACATTTTAGAAACCTTAAGTGTTACAGCAATCACTATGATCATACTGTGATCCTCAGTGTGAAGGTATGGAGGCATCTGATTCATTAACATGAACTGTAGGGATTTTGTCAAGTAAAAATTTAAAGAGTATGTGAAAGACAGGTAAAAAAATAAGAGAGTGCTTTAATAGAATATAAAAAAACACACAGGAAGTTTCCATTAACAGGACTGGTTTTGTAACTTGCTATCGTAAATTTTAACTAAAAGATGCTTCAGTCAAGTGTAGCTACACCTTGTTACACTGAATTTTAAAAATGTTAACACACAACTGACTTGTACCATATGGATACTCACCTGTATTGTGGGCTTCTAGTTGTGAAAGGGAATTCACAGCCACTTTGCATAATGAGCAGTAAAGTAGTTTTTTGGCTTTTTCCTCTTCTGACTCAGTAACTGTGTTAGCAGCTCCGTTTGTGCTCTTGGAGGATGAGGCAGGTGCTGCAGATGCAACTCCAGGTTTGGGAAGAAAAGGCTCCACTTCTGTATTGGACTGCTGACTTGCACTGCTGGGTTTTTCTTTCCCTTTATCTTCTAAAAGAAATAAAATACATATGTTGTTGTTTTATGCCACACACGCAAAAAGCATACAGTAATAGTCCTGCGCGTTTAGTAAACATAACACAACGGGGGACTAATTTATCTAATTTTATAAAAGAGAGCAGCATCCTTGAAATTGTGTTAAAATCCTGCCATGAAATGTGTGTAATTCGACAAAAGTGGTGATTTTCCTTTTTTTAAAGTTACCAGTGAATACCAGTGAGTTTCCCAAATTTATGCTGGCTGTTGCTGCTGTTGTGCTGCAGGCATAGCCAGTTGCATGGATCAGGAGCCCCAGCAATTCCAAAGGAACCCTGGGTTAAGGACTGGGCAGCAGTCAGGAACAAGCAAGACTTTGCATTGGGAATTAAAAAGTATTTCTCAAAAGCAATACATTTGCCTTTGCAAGGGCTCAATTTTCTCAGAGTCACTGGGAGGACATTGAGAGGCTCCAGCGCCATCCTGACACACATTCTTCATTTCAGTTCCAGGAGTTATGGTACTACACATGAACACAGTTGCTAATATTTTTAGGTTTTTCCATTAACAATTCCCCATATATCTGTGGATCAGATGGCTTCTGCGTGCATTCAGTGCATTTCTTTATCACTTCACAAACATGAGTCAATCATCTGTGCTCCTACGAGACAGGTAGGCAGCTATTTCTTCACTTTGCAGATGGTGATTACAAAGCAAGAGATAAAATATCCCAGCTGTGCCTACAGAGGAACTTTGTGCCAGAGCCAGTATTCAAATGCTCCCTGCTTACATGCTGCCCCTCAAGGGCTCACGGCATTTGAATCTGTTCCACTGCAGGCCTTGTGACCACAAGCATATTAGCTGCCAGCAGTAAAACAAGCTCTGTCCAAAACAAACACGGGATGGGAGGGGAGCAGTGCAGTGGTGCTGGTGTGAGCAACCACGACAAAGCAGACATGAGAAATGACTGTCACTGAACAACTGGAATCAAATTTCATCATCTAAGCAAGTACAATATCTACATAAGAGCAACCTCCCCATTTGAAACCCATGGCTTAGTTTGAAATAGGGTTGAATTGACTTGAAAAACTAGGCTCTATTTTGAGCATTTATTTTTTAACATGGAACCTTGCACTTTATGTTTACAGCTACCAAACTCTGTCTTAACATGCCTTTGTGTGTCAGGCCAAGACTGTGCTACCAAGAGCTCTGAAAACAGGATTGTACCCACTCAAACACTTGAAAGCGTGTATGAACTATGAATAGCCTTTCTGAAACTAAACCCCCACAGCTGCTGGCACATTTCCCAGAAGTGCATTGCAGTACATCAAGTTTAGATTGTTATAAACCAGGAGAAAGAAAATTCTAATAAAAAAACTATGATTTTTTAAAAATAACAATAAAAATACTTTGAAATTGCACAATATAAACTGTATTAAACATTGAAAATAATCAAGTACAAAGACTACTATTATGACCAAATTAACATTAAAACCAGATTCTGAAGGTATATTGATGGAATTGATTGACAAAGTGTGACAAAAGAAACTGATGTTAAATTGTACTTCATAGGCTATTCCATTTTAAAATCTCCATAGTAATACATCACATCTGCAAAAATCTAGAATACTTTACATGACTTACGAATCTTCATAAAATACAGTTTTGATAAATAGCATTTCTTAACATTGTAAATTAAAGAGTTTTCAATATGGAAAATTCTCAGAGGTGCTAACATCTACAAATGGAACACACTGAACAGCTGTCATCTGCAAATTTACATTGGCGAAAAATAGAATTGTTGTTGTTGTTTTGTTCTATGCAATATTATGCCAAACTGCAAAAGGCATAACATCAGGATATATGTGAACCAGAGTGGAATAAAGGAAGGTTCCACAGAATTTTGCATGTCAGGCCTTAAAGGAAAAATACACCTACAGAACTGCAAGCTGTATATTAACATACCAATTACACTTCTAGTTTGGTTTTGGGGTTTTTTAATGTCATTCCCCATGTATTTTTTTAAATGGAAGCATAAAAATTTGGTGCTTTTGAAACACCTCCTGGAGACAGAAATCATCACCTCTGTGCACCAAGCACCTCCTGCCCACATTGATATCACTAACCACAACAAGAGGGAGCAGACTTGGTTTAGCCATCAAATGTTTGTGGAGAAAGATCCCAAGATATGGAAGAATATCCATATTACCTGGGCCACCAATTACCATCCCAGAGTGATGGCTTTCCAACACTGAATTTAACAGACGATTAAAAAAATTATAGATTTCATTTCCCACTGCTCACTTAGCTAGTCAACAGTTGATGTAGTATGTTGGTTTTTATAATACTGCCCAGATTTAGAGTGTTCTCACTATTCATATTCCAACAATTCTAGAGTATACAACACGTAACACACTAAAAAGAAACTTCTACAAAACTAGAGAGAAGTTACCAGCATGCAGCTGGGCTCAATTCTGCCAGTATCGCAGCTTTTGGAAAGAACCTCAGTTCACAGAATAATTCCATCATTTGGAAAGCTTCCTGACACAAATAAGCTCTTCATCGATGGAGATGTATAAGGAGAGACATACGCCCCTCTATGAATTAATGTTTCCTTCCACCCTTCTAAATGTTTAATGCAGAACATCTTCAAAGATCATAATTGTAAGGTTATTATACGGTTTAACTCCCACAGAAAGCACATGGAGCTAAGTGCGTATTTGTCACTGCAGTGGGGCCAGAACTGCATTTTCCTGGCTTCTAAAATCAGAAAATTGCACTTTTCCAAATGGGCTTTTGATAACAGCTTATTGTTTCAATCCACAGAATTCAAAACACCATTACTTACAGTTTTATGTTTGAGACAGAAATGCCAACTACTCAACAGTATGAAGCACAGGAAATGCAAATTGCATATATATACAAAACACAAAGATGATTTATTTATACTTATAGCACAGAGCTAACAAATAATATTTGCAGAAATAAAAAAGTGTAACTTAATGGCTGCACTCATATCCATACTTCCACACTATCATCACCTTATAAAATACATGTGAATTCCAAGATGCAGCTGTAGGACTGCAGTCCTCTTGC
Organism: Turdus rufiventris; assembly: GCA_013186435.1. Lineage (NCBI taxonomy): Eukaryota > Metazoa > Chordata > Aves > Passeriformes > Turdidae > Turdus > Turdus rufiventris. The sequence continues at coordinate 3,340,260 of PYHW01010052.1, read as the reverse complement.
TATTTCTGAAGGTATTACTGAGATTAGGCTCAGATTTACTCTGATCTCCACCTGGGTTGGAACCAAGAGAGCCAGGTGGAGCCCAATCAAGTGCAGGGATGAGTGCATCCCGCCCAGACCATGGGCACACCACTTCTGCTGCACAGCTTAGCAGAGCACAGCTGGAAGCATGAGACCAGGGCAGCACCAGCCTTCTGCCTGAAGGCAGTAGCTCTGATTCAATCTGCATCAGGGTCAGGTTGAAATGTTCACACCAAAACTCATGTGCAAGAAGTTAATTTAAAATCTAATTTGTACTGTTTCCCTATGTTCCTTTTCCATACAGAAAAGCCATATTTCATGTGTCTTAAATTCCTCTCTTAAATTCCAGAAAAGTAAATTGATGATTCAGGTTCTTACTGAAGCCTGAACTTATTTTGAAGTAGAGCCCAGGGAAAATAACTAAAGCGAGCTAATTAAGTATTGCTTTGGGCTCAGTAATATCAATGCTTTTCTCACCCATTATATTGTTTTAATTCTGCTTTGAAGTTGTTTTCATATATTTCTGCTTGTTTGACTCATGCTTGTGTCAGCACCATGTTAAAAACCAAGACTTATTTATCTGATCAGTACTGCCTCATTTCAAGTACCAAAGTCAGGACACTGCAGAGCAACACCTCACAGGTTCAACCCTACAGGTTCTACTGCTTCACTTCTACAGCTCAAGTGGCTCACTGACCTTTGCAGGTCATGCCACTCTTACTACAGCTGCTGTGGCATAGACAATAGGTCCTACCCATTAATAGCTTTTTTTTTTTTTTTTTTTGAGACAGAGTGATGCTTTGGTTCATATTAGAAAGAACAGACTTCTTAAAAAAAGGACTGCTTGGTGATCCTGAAGATTTTCAACTGATTTCTAACTATGTCACTTCCTATGGTAACTAAAATCAAAAGGGATTTCTGATAGTAAACATTAATATTTTATTTTTGGAATACTGAAAGTGTGGTGCCAATATTGGCTTCTGATAGCCTTGAGATCACGTAAGTTGTGCTACAGGGAGTTGCTGTTAGTTTGAAGTGTTGATTTTGGAGACTAAGAGAGTTTGAGGGAAAGCAAACATATCTCCCATACTGGTAAAGCTATACTGAGTCAAATAGATTATCAGCTTCTCCCTGTAAATTCAATATCTCCATATATGCCAGTGAATATTGGGCTGCATTAAACAATCTTTGAAGCATACAGTGTTTACAGAATGGGAAAAGGAGAACACTGAAATTGTCAGAGTAGTAAACGTTCTTTCCCCAAACAACTGTGTAGGAAAGGTAAAATCAGTTGCATTAATTACACTAGTAGCCAATCCAAGAAATTTTTCTGACAAGCTTCTCAGTAAGGCTAAATTAGCATCCATAAACACAAAGCAAAAATTTGTGTGTTGAAAAATAAAATTCTCAGTTTAAATTTGCCATGTTAAATACTTGGCACACTTGAAGTAAATCTAGAAAGTGACAAATTTAATTACATTTTTCCCACACTTTACAAAATATGCCCATTGACAATGCTGAAGATAAGTGAGTTACTTGAACAGTTACTCAGTGGTCACCAGCTGACCTGTTCTAAGCTTTCTGCACAAAGAAGTTGTTCCCCAGACCAAAGGATCAGTTAAAGAGCAGAGATGACCACTGCAGACAGGTATGAAACCACAGAGAGACACAACAACCAGTCACTGACACAGGCACCCTGTGGCAGTCAGACTTCTCACAAGTGCTTTTCTGGTTTTTTTCAATCCATCACAGCAAAAGAGAAATTTTTAAAGGTGAGAATAAAAGAAGCAAGTTTTGCAGCTGATTGCTGGGAACTCTTCACAAATAGGTCCAGGCAGAGCAGGAAGCTGTATTGGGAGCTGGTTTCAATGGCTCTGTGTGTGTGGTAGGTGCAAGACAGCATTTGAAAGTGTATTACAAAAAACATAAAAAGATATAGAGACCTTTGAAAGTGAAGACCATAAATCTGGAGAGTGAAAAATCAGTACCACAGAAATACTGTAACAAAATTTGCAGGATTTGAAACAAAAACCATTAGAGAGATCACAGTCAAAGAGAAAACAAGCCTGGCTGAATGCAATTAAGGGAGATGTTAAGAAACTACAACAAAACATAATCAAGGTGGGGAAAACCTATTTAGTCACAATGTACTTGTACTACTGCCGAACCAAACCTTAGAATCTACGCTGGAGCACGGGCCTGGGGATAGAACAAGGATACCCACAAATAATTACACTAGAAACAAGAGCTGCTGTACATCTCCTTGACCCGAAGTAAGATTTAAAGGGAGGAGATCATCAATGAATGAATTACCAGGATAAAAAAGCACCTCTTTCAGTGTATTAGCAGAAAAGTTACTGAATAGAAAGTCAGACAATAGCACCAGTAAGAAAAGCAAGTTTCAAAACACCATTCTTCACAGAAAGCATTTTCTTGTGGTTCACAATGCTATAGAGGAATAAACGACACACACACACAATTAGCTGTTCTTCTTATGATGGAAAAGATGAACACTTTGAGTAAGATATGCCATAAAGACAATAGCAGGACAGCAATTACATTACTAGTGGTCACAACCTTTACAGATTTAAAAGGACCCTGTCCTGGATCTCAGCACCACTCACAAAATCCCTCAACAAAAAAACAAAAAAACAAAAAAAACAACAACAACAAAGAGCATTAGATTATTTCTTCACTCTCATTAAAATGGAGGTAGCAAACTCGTACAAGGCATTTCAAAATATTTTTTGTTCTATCTGCACATTTGCTGAATAATGAGACTCTAATGGCTGTCAGACAAAATACCTACTTTCTCACCAGTTGTGCAGTCTACTGAGAAATGAGGCTGAAAAACCCGTAGGGCTCTGTTCTAGAAAAATTCCACTGCAAACCTACATGCAAATCAGACAGCACAGTGTATCTATTAACCCTTTGGCTACTTTTAGTTTTTATAAAATATTTTTTCTTGTACTTCAGGCCTGTATGAAAAAGAGCTACCTTTTATATAATGAAGTAAGTCTATTGACACATTCTGAAGAGAATAAATTTTTCTCTCTATACAAAGATGGGAGAAAAAAATGGAAGCTATAAATATAAAGCTTTTCCTCTCAAACACAAATGTGCCCTCAAATAAGATGCAATGTATTTTCTCACGATACTGAAGCCACATCAGGAAATGTCTGGATGGCTGTGCAGTATTAGGTGAACTTGGTAGCTACAATGATTATTTGATTAACTGCATCACTACCCTCCAACAGGCTGAACCCAAGTATTTTTTCACTTCAGAAGTGTTGCTTGCATGGTTATGTTACAGCAGTGATGCTGACAGTTTCTTAGATATTTTATTTCTGATCTGGCATACCAAAGGCTCTTACAAGGGAACCTGCATTTACTTCAGAGTATGAAAATATTTGTGCTGACCAGAATAAAGATGTAATGTTACAAAAAGGTTGCCTTTGCAATTTTGGTTAGGTTTAATTTTTATGAAAGCGGACTGATGAGAATTAGAAAATATTTGGAAGTACACGTAGTTCTGCAAGTGTAAAACCTTGCCCTGCAAAATCTATTCCTGTACCTATTTGTACACCTTCCTTAACTGAAAGCTCCTGCTGCTTCAATTACTGGGTTGTCAGAGGTGATCCTGCTGTAGCGCCTAGGATTTTTAATCAATTACTTAGACATTTGGAGATTCTTAGGGAATTGGTTTAACTCGGCTGTCTAGTGTCTGTTTTACAAGACAAGATCAAGAAAAATCTGTGTGCACTCACCAGCAGGGGAAGAAAAAAGGATACATTGGCACATACATATAAATCATATAGTAAAACAACTGCACAATTCTTATGTATTAACAAAGGAAATTCACATTTCAAAAGCATCTTATTTTATACTTCAACACAATGCAATTTCTCAGTGCAAAAGCTAAAGGAATAAGAAGGGTTGATTTTGCACTGTTAGCCAAAATGCAGAAGTGTATGTAGTATGTCTGGAGAAAACAAACTTTGAACACTCACTTAAGGCCATTTGCATTGTGTCTCCATGTCACCTGCTGATCTTTAATGACATTTTACAGAATGCATGTTGTATCAGATTTCTCCTAATTTAAAAAAAAGATTATTACAATTTCCAGCTTCCTCCTCCTCCTCTAGGTTTTAGACCTAATAGGGTGAACCAATAACTGTGGCAAATGCAGCAGATTACTTCTGGAGAAAATCAACTTGTCAACAAACACCAACACAGAGCAATTTCCTAGTGTACAACACCAATATCTAATTTCTCACTGACATGTTGAAAGGTTGGGAAAACAATCACTAGAAATTTGTTCATAAAACTCAGCAACATCAGTAGCACTACAGTGCTTGCAACTGAAAACAAGGTGGACCTAAAAAACAGCTGGCAAGTGTGAATGCTAATTTAAAGAGTATTCATAAAGTGAGATCATCCAAAAGCTCAGTCTTCCTGAGTCCTGTTGCTTTATAGCCAGGCATATTTATTTTCATCTTTCCTGAGCTATGCCAGTCTGGGCTGGAATAGGAAAATTTGTGAGTTGAAAAATTTTAATACAGTGTGAGCAAAGCTTGAAATATAGTATAAGATTTGCTATTGCAAAATATGGCTCTCCTCTGGGTGAAAGCAAATGTTTTTTGCTAGCTATAAACTTACGTTTTTCTGACATCAGACATCAATTATTTTCAAAGTATTTTATACTCCCATTGCAAATTCTGGTATATCTATTTCTGATGTCCTGGAATGCAAACTTTCTATAGTATTGTACTGTCTTTTAAACTTTTTAATAATGTAGGAATGTTTAGAAAAATAATTTTCAAATATTAAAACAAACATACAATATTTTGCCTGAAATTCTGCTTAGTCTCGGTTCATCATCTCAGCTGTAAAAATAACATTGGCTCCACCACTTATGAATCTGAAATACATTAGTATAAACATATTTCACTTGCAGCTTGTGCAAAACAAAAATCTTAAAAATCTATGCTCAGATGCTGAAGCACTTGGGAACTTAATATGAAATTTATGGGCATCTAAACAAAAGAATCAAGGAGAACTGACACACTCTGCAAGTAAATTCTTGTGGGCCTGTGTCTGAACTACTCTCTTGGTTCTTGCCCAGGCAGAACTGCAGTTAAAGTCAGCTATGAAACACTTGTCTTCATTTCAGTTAAATGACATTTATAATTGCGCATTCTCACCCACTTCTGTAGCAGGCTTGCCTGAGCACTGTGAGTATTCAGTCATGCCCTCAAGATTTGACAAATAAATTGCATTTCAGATATAACTTGTCTAACCAGCACAGAAATATTTTCACTCTCCTTGAAAACAAGTAATAAGGAAATAATGAGCAGCCTAATGTTTGTATAAATAATTGTTCTACTATAGGAAATTAAGTATATTTTCCCCTTCACTGTTGAAGCAGCATTGGTCCTTAACCATTCTTTTATATTTGGACACTAAATTCATTCAAGGATTAAGAGAAAGGCAGAAAACTTAAATTTTGCAGATTTAACACAGCCTTTAACTTCGCACAACTGAACACAGAGAAAACTTTATTCAGCTACCAATTGTATGAATAATCGCCAGAATCCTGTTATTTATTTTCTGATACCAGTGAAAAATACATATCTGTATTAGAACTGCCTTATTTCCTTAGTCTTATTGTTGCTTCAATAAGCGTTGTGAAAGTATTAAATACAATTGAAATAATTTCTCCCAGGGTTGTTAAAAAACCCAACAGAACCAGCAGGTGTCTTTTTAGCAAGTTATATTATTTCCTACTCAGTATCATTCCATTATCACCATCATCCTACTAAAAAAAAAAAATCCTCTTGTGATATTCAATAGGTAATTCTATATTCAACCATTAACAGAACAAATAAGAAAAACAGATGCCTGATTTCCCAGTACAAAAGAGGTGCTGAAAGATTAAATCTATATGAAAGGATTCTTTAAATGACAACATACATCCAGCTAAAAAAACTCCAGCAGCTGATAGCATCCCTGGCCCTGCTGCCATCATCCAGCACCATCAGCAGAGTCAATTTTGCTGGGCCAAATGCCTGCCTCTATTTCTCGAAGAAAGAACAGCTCTGTATCATTTTAAGAACACCAGTAAAAAAATGCTATGAAATTCATGTCTTTAGAACTTGATTAAGTAGAAATACTAGAGATATACAGTTTTACTGATACAAGACATGAGTGCTCAGGCACAGAGCAGAACACCCAAAACAGTCTTATTTTACCTTACAACATATTTTTGATACCAACCTTATGCTTATTCTACTGCAGGAAAAGCAAAATCTTACCATTCCTTCAAAAGAAAATCCTGGTTTCATATATTTCTGGTTGCTATAACTGGAGAGAGAAAAGTTTGGTCTTTTCCAGTTTGAACAAGAATTGCAACAGCTCATCAGTGTACATGTGTCAGCTGCAGAGCTTGTTTCTCAGTTAATGGCACCTATAATCAGTTCTCAGTAGAGGTGCAGAATTTGAAATGTGCTAACATTATAGACAGACCAAAGATTTCCAGGAGCTGCCAGGAGCTTATCAACAGCAAAATGTTGAATATCCCCTTTCAAAAAGTATGAACAGTAAGGCTGTCAGGGAAGAAAGTGTTTAAAGATCCCAATCTATTATAATGATTTCCTGTTAACAGACTTTGACTTGCTAATTTTTCTTTTGGCTCACCTTTCATCCTAAGAGCATAAACCAAACAACAACTTCCTGAAAGAGCTGCTGAAATTTCCTGCCAGAAAACGCCCAGAAGCTATTTACTATTAAATAAAATACAGGCATTGCATATACTATGGATGTAAGTACAAATATAGTACTTCCAAGAGTGATGAAATTTCGTGCATTTATTAATCATATTTTATGTTATCAATTGTAAAAGCAGAGAGGTAATGGCACAGTATAGAATTTTCTGCTTGACCACTGTTTTGGGGTAGAGTTTTAACAGGTGGCAATATAGAAGGATCGTCATATGGCTGTGAAACGCTGAATCAAAAAGGAACAAAGCTTACCATCCTCGGAGGATGTAATGGGAAAATGCCCTTGAAATGACTCTCCTTGGTGGCTGAATCAGATTGAATTTACTACTTAGCTGACTGTAAACTAATACCTTTATCTAACAGAAATATGCCTGTGCTTAGCAGGCACCATCTGAATCCACATAAACACAGATGCATGGTTATTTTACAGAGTATAGCTTCGGCAGAATTCTTTATGTCATCATAAAAGTGAGGAACTGATGAGGCTCATCAGTAGCTTTTGAAGGCGACCAGACAAGCACAAGCATCTTTGAAGGGCATGGGGCAGAACCTCTAAATAGGGCACAGTGACACTCTGGGGGACACCAAGCCAAATACATCCTCCTCCTCTTCCTCTCTTAGAGCCTCTCCCTATCCCTGCCCCACACTCAAATTCAACTTTGTCACAACCTGCTTGGAGTTCTAGAGGGCTTTGGTACATTATACAAAACTATAAGATTGATGAATAATTAGAAGCACTGTAGCTTTGAGATTTTTATAATGGCATGTCTGTGACAAATAACCTCAAATTTGCCAGGATGGATACACCACAGTTCAGCTAGGTAGGTTGTATGTCTCTGGCTCCCAGCTACTTCTGAAGGATCATATAAGAAACAGTTTATTGAAGCTATGTAAATAAACCATTCCTCTAAAATGTGTGGGAAAACAAGGGGATAAATAGAAACAAATGTTATGGTGAAAAGGGATTTTGCTAAGAGATCTGGTATCATTTTTTGCATTAGTCAAGTAAGGAGCTGCACATATAAAAGTTTAGAATTTAAGCACTGGCAGAAAGATTTTTAAAATAAGCAATGAGAGCAAGATGACTAAGGGAATATCCTGATGGTGGACTCATGAAATACAAGCTGAGCCCTCCACTGGGACATTTCCCCTCATTGGTTGCTGATGAATGCACAGCACTGACAATGGGGACACTGGACAAATCCAACCCATCAAAAGCTTCTTGAGTAAGTGTCACTCAATATGTTGCATGCTACTTTAGGAATAAAAGAAAAAAACTATCAGTTTTGTTGTGAAAGCATCCACAGACATCCCTTGATGAAATAAAACCCACAGACAAGACCACAAGGTCAACTTTTCTAAATCTGATAAAGCTTGGAGTTGGCAATCTTGTCTAATGGGACAAATACTTACCATGTCTACATGACATCAAGTCATTTGTTATGTCCACCAACAGATCCAGGTTATTTTCCAATAATCTAGCTCACTCAGTGTCAGACACTGTGCCACAGTCCAGCATGACAATGCTCCTCAGAATAACCTCCAGCTATTTTCAGTTATGCAGCTCTAACTGGAACAACTCTTACAGGACACACTTAGGATCAAGAAACCGGCAAAAAACTTTGCAGCCACAGTCCTTTCCCACCATTCTTGCCACGCACAGCAGATCAGCCCAGGACTGCTCATAGGCTGGAACATCATCACTGTGACCCTGTGCACTGCCTGTTGAGCTGTCCTGAGACAGTGCCCCAGAGCACAGCTGTAGTACAAAGGGTCAGGATTTAAAACAGGTTCTAGAGCTTGGCCTAGTTAGGAGTGTAACATTCTCTGTTCCTATGGGGTTTCATAGAGCATCCAAAGATTTATCTCTGCCTACTAATTCCCAAACAGCAGAGTCTTCTGCTGCTACTGCAATGAAGGCTGAACCTGAAATGCCCATACCTATCATTTCACAAACGGGCACAAAGCCAATAGAGCATACAGCAAATGATCAAAGGCCAAAAAAAGATTACCTTTTATCATCTGAAATATGATTTTGACTCTTGAGTAGTTTAAAACAGTTGCATTTACTTTCCAATTTTCATATCAAAGCAAAATGCAAAGAAGTTGATACCACATCATTTGTATGCTTCATTTTGAACTATTTATTTTGATTTAAAAGTAAGATCAAAGAATTCATCTTTGCTTGATAAGTAAACAGTGACATTTCAATCCAGTCATTATCATATGCATTCCTGAAGGATTCATCACTGTAAGCATCTAGACTGTGCTGACCTGGGGTCACAGACACCATGTTCTACTGCATCCTTAGATCTATATTTAAGCCACACTTCAAATACTCTAAGCTGTGCTGTGTGCTGGTAATTACCCTTGCCCTTTCCCAAAGCAATGCCATCCATATACATATCCTTCTGTGTAGCCATCTTGAAAACTCTGAGCTTCCACTGCGAGGGAAGGGAATCTTTGCCACTACCTGAGTTTGCATAGTTAAGCTTTGGTGGTGGGAGAGCTGCAGAGGTGAAGCTGTCAGAAGTTTCCCTCATGTTTGAACTTGACTCACAAGCTTTTTGCTGTATTTTCTCTCCCCTGCCCAGCTGAGGGTGGGAGAGGTAGAGTGGCTTTGGTGGGCACCTGGCATTCAGCCAGGATCAATCCACCACAGCAAGAGCAGCTCCCAGTGCTATTAACACAGCTGTTCTGTAACCACATCTCAAAGCAGCTATGAAAGAGCTCGCAGGGTCACACTAGTGATTTTCTAGCATATAAAACTGTTCTACAGCCATTACTGGACTTTTCCTGTGTGGTTTGAGAAACTGTGTGGGAGACATGTTACGGATACATCCTCTATGGCCACCTCCAATCTGCAAATACCCATCAGGACAAGCAGAGGGGGCCCAGCTACAGTAGGAGAGCAACAACCTTGTCACACAACCTGTGGTGATTTTTTCCTGTCTGCAGAGTGAATTGGGTAGGGTGGTTTATTTACAAGTACCAATAAATAAGTATTTTCTCAACAGCAAGGAGTTGTGAGCTTAGACAATGAGATCACATAGCCTAACAAAGTTAGAGTGCAAACTTGTTCAGTTAAACCCACTGATATCCACTTAAGGTGCATTCACCTGCACCATTCCTGCACTCTGGCTTTATCATTATATGTTTGCTGATATCAATTTACAAATGCCATTTCCATGTCACACTGTATTATTAACAATAGCAGGGAAGAACTCTCTCTCACAATGTGAGCATGGCCATGCCCAGACCACAGTCACATCCTTCCATTTGGCTCAGGCCACTTTTGTCTACAGGAGCCCTTGTTCTTCTGGAAATATCCCAAAAAAACCTTAAAGATTAAATTAAATTTTGTAGCTCTACCAGCAGCCACATTTCTCAAGCTGAAAGGAACAGCTGTAGAGACACCACTGCATCATACATTTTGAAAAATAATGACTGGATTAATTTGTATTTTGCCTTAGAGAGATTCATCACTAGCTGAGCTAATAGTGAAATGATTTTTCCTTTTAGTACTATAGTGGTGACTTCTGACACGTAAGTGTTTTGGACTTCATGCTATGTCTGACTCAAAGAACACATGACTCTGTAGCAAACTTAACCTGATATTTTAGTTCAATATTTAACAACTGTTCTGTCTGGAGAGCTCCAAATCTTTCATCATTATCTCATTCAAAATGACAGCACATCAGAAAGGGTGCTATTCATGCCTGTTGTGCCCCTTTAATAGCAGACCTACGTAAGAGAATAATTGCAGATTATCATTTTACTGTAATGCTCCCTACCCTTTCTGCACTAATACCCATGGAAATACAAAAATAAAAAACAATCACAAGGACTTGTAATTGTCTTCTCTGTTTAACTTCTCTTTCTACTCTTCCATACACTAGAAAAGGACACCAGAAATTATTTACTACTTGAGGAAAATTTCTCAGGAACTCTACAAAGTACAATGGCTAAACAACAGCTTCCCAAGTGACGGAATATCATTCTCTTCCATGATTTCATTTCCTTTACGTACTTCTAAAGCAATTTTTTCAGACCTACAGCACGCATACACACTTCCAGTTGTCCCATCTGAAGGCAGAGTCCCTGGTCAGTCATCAGGTCAAGCAAAACAGAGTTCACGTGGCAGCATCTTTCAGGATAGACCATAAGCTAGGACTTCTACCTAAGTGCCAATTTTCATCAAAATTGAAGGATTTTTTGGACTTATTTATAGGATTAAAATCTCTACATCTCCTTTTTCTTCTGTTTTGTTTTTGAGCATTAGGCAATGGAGTCAAAATTCTGAAGACACAGCCACAACACAACAAAGATAGGAATAGATGATATTACCATTTGCTCTGGAAATTGGGATAAATAAGAATGCAAAGACACACATGAACTGAAAATCTAGTATTAAAGATATTCTAAGGAAAATGAAAACATTCCTAAAGAGTTAGTATCTAGTACTAGCACACTTGTCAGAGAACAAAAGCTGTGTCAAAAAATTCAGAAAAAATTGTATATTTTAATTTTTTGTTCCCAAGCAAAAAAACCAACCAAAAAACCCCACAAAACAAAATAAAACACCAAAAAAAACCCCTAAAAGCCCAAAACATTACCCAATGGCAACTTAGTGACAGCTTCAGATGCAATAAGCATTATGTCAAGCAGATAAATGCATGTCAAAGAATAGATGGGCAATAGTATCTGTAAAGGAAAATGTAGGTGAACAAAACCATGGTTTGTTCCAAGTCTGGTAAAACCCCCAGTCTTCAAGTGCCCCACCTCTGTGACCAGCTTTCCTTAGAAACACAGAAAATTTGTCCAAGTTCAGTTTTTTTCCTCCCAATCATCCCATCCTCAGTAAGTACAGCAGTAAGAGGCTGTGATAAGCCTCCTCTTCAGAGAGAATCCCACTGTTCTCCTGTTGGGAAGAAAGTGTTTAACTCAATTGCCACTGGGATTTATTTTTAATGTAGAAACAGTTGCAGTGGTGTAATCCAAACAACACAGATGGCAATCTGTCTAATTTGTACAGAGCATTTAATAGCATAACAACACATTGTCAAAACAGGGCAATTAAAAAATATCAAGAGCAGGTTTCCCTTTTGACTGGTTGTATTATTTTATCAAAAACTGAATGCAGATTTTAGATACATTGCAGAGGAAAGAAAAGAATTAATGCCATTCAGACCTCATAGTCTGGCAAAGGAAACACAAAACAGCTCCAGATGATTTCTGGAACAGAAAGATGGAGTTTGAAAAAGAAGACGAAACTTTTGCTATCTGGACCTCAATGTTTGGCATTGGAGAGGGAGGGCATTATAAAATTATGTTACCACACATGAACTCTTAACATGTCAAATCCTCTAAAGTCTAAACTTAACTTACATTTTACTGTGGTAATTGTCTGAGTTCTCAGCATGTACACCTGGAGCAGTAAGCTACCTTAAAGCTATTTTTAATATTTAAGAGCGTAAAATATTTATCAAATATTTGAATCTCTTTCTGTTCAACAGTCCACCTTATATTTAGATCAATGGTAAATTGATCTATATGCTATTTTATAGCAGCATGTCTTGTTTACCTGAAGATTCTACTTGGACTTAGTTCATCTCTCTCAAAACTAAAATGTGATTTGCTAGGTAAATCAACCCAAATTTTGGCATCCACTGTCATTGTTAAGGACCCACAGATAGTTTTGCAGCTCCCATAAAAACATCAAGATGTCAAATATCACTGATAATTTTTTTGAATTGGATTTTTTGTTGTTGTTGACCAGGGTTTTTTTTATTTGCTTGGGTTTTTTTTTGTTATTTTTAATGCACATATCAAAAAACTGTTATTCACCTCATGGCACCTGAGTCAAGATCAGCTCTGGTGAATAGGACAATAAATGGCTCCCTAGGCACAAATAAATTTATCAGCAGTAGCCTACTGGACTGCCAGTTGGGTAATCCACAGCAGGGACCTTCTCTTGAATAACACTGTCAGTGAGTACATCATGAAGGTTTCCTGCTTCAATACAACACTGACACAGCAGAAAACTCAAGCATTTCCACTGCAATTAGTGTTGCTGACCTTCCTCAGATTACTCATCTGGAGGGCCAAAAAAAAAAAAAAAAAAAANAAGTGATGTTGAAGCACTAATGAGCTATGCAAGTCAGGAAATACCCAGGCCACGAGGCTTCACATTTCTGTAGGTGTGTTGTCCTATTAGAGCAACATTGTCTTACTCAGAAAGGAATGATTTCTTACAAAGTTTTCTTGTGCTTCAGCCAAATATATAATCTCAGAATTCACCCTTCACCCACATCCATCCACTATTGCCATAAGAACATCTATACCTTTTAATAGCAAGTTTCATAGGATTTAAAAAAATACACTTTAGCATCCAGGGGCACCAGTTGTTTCACAGATGCAACAATGCAATTTGAGAGTATCAAAACAAATCAACTCTGTACAAGAAAGCATAGTAAATAGTTTAGAAAAGACCAGTTATGGATCACTATCATGCAACCAAATTCTTTCATACGAACACAAAAATGGGAGAAAGCGAAGGATGTATAGAACAAAAAGCTTCCATTGACCTGATTTGTCAGAGATGCTGGCAGTGCCTGGCGTGGTGGAGCAGCCCGTGTTAACCTTTGCGCTGTCCTTGGAAGAACCAGCTTTGGGTTTGTTTTTCGTTGCCTCTAGTGCTTTGACCTTCTTGGCATGTTTACTTCCTTTGTAGTGGGCCTCGGCCTGGCTCTACAAAGGAGAACAAATCAGGCTCACTTTTTTTTGCACTTGTATAGAATACAATGGATGACAAGGCAGAAAAGTAACACTTTCAATAGCAGGCACCATATTATTTCACCTAAAAATTTTTTAATAGTTTTATACTAACAGTTTTTGTGGATGCAAGTTCTTCTATATTCCAATGACAGGATTTTAATGAATATTGCATGTTGTCAGTAACTGGGAAAAAGAGGCACTAACATTACATAAAGCTCAGTCACTACTAACATAATTCTGTACTTCTATGTTGCTTAAAGATTTAAAGGACCATACAAAAGTAAACACATCCAATTCAGAAAGATGCTACTCAATTTTCATGTGGTGTTCCCTAGTCTTTATTGCTTGCAGCTAGAAAGATGTACTGTGCTGAAACATGACTAAATAATCCATTTTTCCTTCTGTTTCATCTAGTACAGTTGTCATAAAATACTTTCACTTTCACCCTAGCGGCAACTGAGACAATTGAAAATTGAAAAAATATTACTTCACTATTAGATCAAAACAGAAGGGTTAAAATGATGGAACACTATACCTGCAAAATTCAGTAGACCCAAGCGCAACATAGAAAAAGAAATACTTGTCAGTCTTGATTGCTTTATAAACTGACTTGAATATTATTTTTCAAATACTAAGAAAATTGAACATGAAGGACAGGGAGGAGCTTTAAAAAATATTGTTATTTATTTCATCTTAATTTGCCCAAACAGAACAATAGAAATATGTACTGAGATATTGTGCCCTAAAACTATCTTCAGAAACTAGGTCAGTGTTTTAGAAGTTGCACAGCTAAGTCTAGACACATAAATATCTGCCCATTTTTTCAGTGCTATTGAGTCCTCGTCATTGTTCCTGACTTGATATAATCAGATGCATTGACAAATCAGTTTTGCTTAGAAGCAAAACTAAGAAACCACATACTTAATACAAACTCCAAAGCTTGGAAATTTCAGCTAATGAATTTAAGTGTTTTTCTTGACTTGTCCATAAATTAATTTACCAAATAATGGGGAAGAAAAAGTACTATCCAAAACAGTCTGTTTTCATTACATTGCCTTCTTCAGCAATAGGTTTGCACCATTAATATTTCCGAACACAATTTTACCACTAGGCGTACCACTAGGTGCCTCTATTGAAGGTTACATATTAACTAAGGAAGTTAATATTGTTGTTTACTTCAAATTAAAACACTCAGAGAAAGCATGCTTTTTCCAAGAACATCTTGCCACCTGGCATGTAAAAACATCAGTGCAAGTAAACTTTCACTGTGTTCATGCAAAACCACAGTCACTGTCTCTCGTCAATCAATTATTGACTATTTTATTTAGTTCGCTGTGTTAATGAAGTGAGCCATAAAACAAGTCACATGCTTTTTATAAAGAGCAACTATAACAGCTAAGATGCTTGAGCTCCATAAAGAGTGCTGCCCTAATGAGGAAAATCGTTTTAAGATGAGCAGAAATGGGCATTACAATACAGTCGCCTTGGGACAGCGTAATAACAGCTTTATCATATGGTAGAGGAGAAGTGAAGAGTAGAAACAGCTGGAGTGGGCAAGAGAACAGAGAGCACGTTGGAGTCTCACACAAGTTACTGGCACCATTACACTGATGGAGAATTGCTGCTGAAACAGAGGAGTGAAGTTCTTCCACACCAGAACTTCTTAAGTGATTATACAGCCCATGAAACACAGTGCTTTCCAACTCAGGAGAGTGCATGTTGTTGTGGGTGCATCTTTCCTTTCATAGGAGACTTTAGTAAGCAAACATTCAGTAAGAAAGGCTGCTAGATTAGTTTTATTTAGAATTCCTCTGAAAGTGAGATGCCCTTTAAAAACTTTCTTATAAAAACAGTGAAGAGTTTACTCAGCAATTGCTATAAAAATATTTCTTGATTTTAAAACCTTTGAAATGTTAACACGCATACAAACACAATTTAAGGACCATAAAGAAACAGCTAACCAGCTATACCACTAGTACTACGTGCACTACTTAAAGGGACACTTGTCAACTTCTGGGTTGGATGTCTCCAGTTCTGAATGTGGGCAGAGGAGCACGGTCCTGTTTGTGCCCTACTATGCCAGTGTGCCTTATGAGGCACAGGAGTCCTGCCCTGTCTCTCTCCACCATTGCTGGGTTTTATCCATTTCTCTTAAGCTTTGCAGTTGCCACATGATGCACCAGAAGGTGTGTTTTCCACCAACCACATTCAATAAACTAATCACATGTTGCAGGGTACAAAAAGTGGAGCTAAAAATTGGGGTGAATAGAAACCCTTTCCATTCCAATACTTTTAACTTTTAATAATAGCAAGTACAAGATTGTCCACTCAAGCCTTCTCAAGTTGATGATGTCCCTTTAAATATTTGAACTCTATGCTCTGAGCATATGTGTACTGTTGATAGGATCATATGCTGCCTGAGGCCAAAGCTATGACATTAGAGACATAAATGCACTCAAGAGAAAGACTTAGTAAGTCAATTCCTTGATAATAAGCCTTTCTGCTGATATTTGCAATAATAATGCCTGCAATATCAGTAATAACCTACTAGTCTTGATTCCCTTCATTCAATCCTCATATAGTGTACATGAGACCTGTTGAGAACAAACAACCCCAGGCAGAATTAAAATTAAGACTTCCATAATAGCAAGCAAAAATTCATGGAAACATGATGAATAGACTAATTCTTAAGCTTTCTAACTATCATAATCTATCAAATTCATAGTTGTACGTTATAAGGCTGAAAAGTATTGCTATGACCAACCTAAGCAGGGGGTTGGAAATGCCATCCTTCAATACTGTTCAAACTAGACCATATTCCTTCAAGGACAAGGGGGATTTTCCAGGTTGGATTTTAAAGCAGATAGGGGATGCAAAAATCTACCTTAAAAATTGTTTCAGTGCCTCACTTTGTCAGTTAAGTATATACAATTTGTTTCTACACTGAATTTGCCAATTTTCATTTCCAGGGGATGGATATTGTCAAACCTTTGGTTTTTTAGGCTTTTTCAACTCATGTCTGTTCTGTGAATAGAAACACAGATAATCTTTCCAAGCATGAAGTTAGAGGAGCATTCCTTACACTATTGAAGCAATCTTTCCTAACCACATAAGCATTATTTTCTAGCCCTTTCAGATACACTTGAAGTTCAGAGTTTGCTTTTATGCACTGTGGGATAAATCATTTGATTCAGCTGCCTTTTGGTCACTGAAATGCTGTATCACCATGTGACATAAACCTTTGGAGTTTTCTGGAGTCATGGCAAGCAAAAGAAAAAAGGGAGCTGAGGCAATCAAATTGGAACTCAAGTTCTGATTATTACTGATGCCAATTCTTGTGGTTATTAATTTCCTGATCATTAATAACTCTAATTTTATAAAATATTTGCAAAAGCACCATATAAAAGGCAAACATTTGTTCCAAGTCTCACTTAAAACTTGCTTATGACACAAATCCAGCAGTAGAGTAGAGGTTATGAGCTTTGTAGACTATATCACATTGAAATACTGGACTTATCTTCGAAATAAACCATGACATATACAACTTTTATTTTTAGTTAAGGCAAGAAGCTGAAAATTTATTTTTATTTTCTCTGGTAATCCAGAGGAAGCTGTGTCCACATAGGGTTCAAAAGTCATCATGTATAAATGAAAGATACTTTACCAATTTTAATATAAACCCCCACTAAAATACAAAGTTAACTTTAGAATAAATATCTTTGAGATACAATATTTTAAATGGATACTGAAGGTACTTTTTGATCATCATTAAGTACAAGTAATTAATGCAAATTCTGTGTCAGCAAAACAATATTTAAGAAAATAAAAAAATAAGAAAAACAAAAATTAAAATCTCTTACCTCAAAATAACATTCTACACTCATGTACTGTAATTATTTTCATTGGAAAATACTTTATTCCAGTGTATACAGCTGCATTTACTGTAGGGATTAATTCATTCTACATTAAAATAATTTATCTGTGCCACAATTCAATATTATTTAAATATATTTATTTTTCATTTCAAGAGGATTAAGTTTCATCTATTGCTTACATAGTCAGTATTAAACCTCAGCACTGAATTATCATTATTACAATTTTTAAATTAAATGCATAATAGCTTAGGAGAACACTTTCTGAGAAAGTGAAATAGGAAAATATTTCTATGTAAGAACTCCTTAACTGAAAAGACATATATACATTGCAGTATTTTAAAAAAGAACCTGCCAACTTGTCAGACAGCACAAAAGGCCATCAAGTACTGCCTAGAACGGTTTAAGGAACAGGAAAAACTTTAAGCTGCCATACATGTGACATTATGAATCAGAATGCAAAACAACTCCAAAAAAGTGTTTATGCATTTGTCTAGCACTACTTTTTTGATCAATGGGATGCATATTTTTATGAAAATTAACAAAAAAAAGTCTATATATTTTTAAGGCCATGGCTTAGTGAATAGCTGTATTTCAGATTAAGATGCAAAAAATTAAGAATGCAATTGACAATTATGTAGTTTTACCCCATAATTTTTCTAATTTACACACCTTAAAATTTATACACCTTAGTTTTATCCATAGTCTTTTAGTACCAATTAAAATCCCCCAATCAATCAAACCTTATGAATGCTTTCATTTTTAAGAAAGTCTTTATGTTATAAGAATTAATGACTTGGCCGTAAGAAAGGATAACTTTATCTGCTCTTAAAAATCATCCAAATGCTATATTTTATTTTAAGTCTGCATTTAATTGCTACTTTCGACTACAAATTATTAAGTTTGAAATCCAAGCAGGATGCTAATCTGTATGACTACATACAATACATAGACAATGGCCTTACATGCTAGACTGCATTTAATAACACATCAACAATTTAAATTATCTTCTACATGTAAACATGCTTTCGAAAATAGATGTGAATGACGTTACCATACTGTGGTCCTTAAACCTCAGTAGCTTTACTTAGTAGAAAGTTAAAAATGTTTAAAAATCTGCATATATTGAAAGATCTAGATAACCAGGAAACAGATGGATCATATGGATTAATTGATAACAGTATTACCTTTAAGAAAACTGTGAACTAAGAGCAAGATTGTAGTACAAAAGATAACAGAATATTCCCTATCAGGAGCAATGACTGACATTGTGTTTGAAAACCACATGATTCATTTTGACACTTCAGAAGTGACTGAGTTTTAGAATCTACTTGTGATGTGAATGACTAATTAACTGAATTTATTGCCACACAAAGAAACATTAACCTGGTGAAAGGCTTGAGTAAGTCTAAAGGTTCAGTGCATATGTGTGTGAGATCAAGATTTTTTACAGGTTTATTCAAGATCAGCTGAAGTAGCCCTTCATCAGGGCTTCATGGAAATAAAACAATTGTACCATCTATTCAGCTGAAAGCTTGAATCTGCTACTACATCATCCAGTCTGGCAATTAACATATACAATTAAATATATGTAGATCTGCATGGACAGAAAGAAGGAGAAATGCAGAAATAAAGGGAGACTGCAGCATCCATGTGGGAAATGCAGGTTCATGCCTTGAGCTGTGCAGTACTAGCTGAGTGCCACAACTAAATGGAACTGAAAATGGTGGCTCAGAGCTCCTATTTCTTCTTGCTTGCTACTGCACCTTCTTAAAGCATGAATACCACCCTGGATGGGAAATACTCCCAACAGCAATTCTAGCTCTTCACTGCCTGGTGAAGTGGTGGAGTCACTATCCCTGAACTGTTCAAAAACCATCTGGGTGTGGCACTTGGGGACATGGTTTGGTGGTGAACATGGGGTGGCTGGAGTTGATTGTCTGAGAGGTCTTTTCCACCCTCAATGATTCCATCTCAAATCCTGTGCTCATTTGGTGTTGACACAATTGCCAATTTCTAATGAAACATATTTTGTTGAAAATACTACAAAAGCGTCTGCCATCAAAGTTCAACCACAGAAAATGAAACAACTGAAAGACCTAACAGATATATAATAATCCTGAAAACTTCCACTCTGTTATGCAGTTGTTACTTAATTAATTAATTCTTTTCCTGCATATCACAAAATAATTGTACATAAATTCAAGTTAAAGAAACAACCCATATCCTAACTATAGTCATAACTTCTATTGAACACCTCTCAACACCTGTGTTCCTGCCCACTTTTATACATCAGGTTGAGAACGATGGTCCTGGTAGAAAAGGAAACTCACTGTGCAAGACAGGAGCAGAGAGGTATTTATGTTTGTAACATATTGTTATTTAAAATCACAGCAGATCCTAAACTAGAAAGTTCTCTTAATAGCAAGATGTCTACAAAATGTTTAATCACTTAGTTTGTCCGTTAGAACCATTCTGTAGGAGTATGCACATTTATTTGAGTATATAAATTATGAAGAATTTAGACTAGAATCATAACTCTAATAAAAATTACATGATAAATTAGGAAGAAGTGTTGAAAAATATAGTTTTATCTCCTTTGATATTAATAATAGATGTAATTGAGGAAATCTGCAAACCTGACACGTTCATATATTTTTTACAAAGCTATGCATTAGTTTTTCAATTCCATCCTTATGGATTTTTAAAATCTAGCTGCACAAAATAGTAAGGTAAATTATTATTGAAAAGAACACAGAAAAATCAAGGAGCTGTGAATATCAGCCATGTCATAAGAAGTCAACTCATATTTTAAATACCTTACCAAACTTAGTTAAAAGCTCCATTAAACAGCTGTTATTTGAACAGAACTTCCATCATGTTCTAACCCTGTACCCTATAATCATGTGGTATTTCTGTCATGTTGGAGCTAACAACTTTCATCATTTTGTCAGTTCTGCCTACAAAACAGAAAATTACCTTCACAATTTCCTGAGATTTATGCTTTTAATTACCTCCTATCCGCTTCACTACCCTCCATACTCAAAGAATCAATATAGCCTTATAAATAAGAAAAATGTAAAACGTTTGACAGAAGACAGTGACGGTTCTGTAGATTTTCTTATGCGATGCTATTGATTATTTTGTTTATTATCCTTTTGACAGCATGAATGATTTATTTAAATCTGCAAAGTCAACTTTTGGTTATACTTGCCTAAACTTAAAACATTTACCTTCTGGCTTTTAACAAAGATGAGCACTATCATCTCATCATCTTTATTAGCCTTAAATGCATTCAATAATAAGATGACCTTCATTGTCTCTTAATGCCAAATCATTACATCCATTTATCTGATATGCCTACAAGGTGTCTCCTCCTGATTTTTGAGGAGACACCAAAAATTAGGACTGACTTGCAGTCATTACCCACACAGCAACACACCGTGCAAACACAAGTTTGTTTTCAATCCAATTATACCCTGTGAACAAGATGGTGCCTACCAGGCTACACCACACTTCTGTAAGAAACAGAAATGTGCAGAGGGAAGCAGAAACTTATTTTAGGTGCGATCAACAGATGAGAAAATCTGTTTAAAAAAGCACACCATCAAACAAAAATCAGAACAATAACACATGGACTGCCAGCATATGTATTTGCAAGCTTGGACTGTAGCCTGGCTGCTGGAGAAAGGGACTGGATTAGTACTGGCATTATTGTTTAGTGCCTAAGCTCCTAAAGGTCTGTGGAATATCACAGAATCCCTTTGGGTTGGAAAGGGCCTTTAAGAGCAAGTTGAAATGTTAACTCGGCACTGCTGTGTTCACCACTAAAACATGCCCCTATACTCCACCACTTCCCTGGACAGCCTGTTCCAATGTTTGACAACTTCCTTTTGGAGAAGAAATTTCTCCTAATATCAAATCTAAGCCTCCCCTGGCCAAACTTGAAGCAGTTTTTTCTGGTCCTATCAATTGTTTCTTGAAGAAGAGACTGACATCCACCTTGTTACAAGCTTGTTTCAGGTAGGCATAGAAAATGATAAGGTAATCCCTGATGTTCCTTTTCTTCAGGCTAAACAATCCCAACAAGCTCAAGACTAAATAAATAAAACTAATGGGAGAGAAGAGCAGAGAAACTACTTGAACACTAGGTAATGATTCAGATAAGGAGAAAAGAGCAATTCTATAGAAACCAAAAAAATAAATATTTCCAGCTACTGCTCACTTTTCCCTTATGACTGCAGGCTACAGTGTCAGATGCCATAACAGAATAGACACCTTGGGGCCAAAGCTCCACAGCTGCTGGGAAAGTTACTGCCACATACCAGTTGAGGAAAATGCTGCAGATTCATCTAGTGGCCAGAAGGAATAAGAAAGAATGAGCCAGGGGTAGGCAGAGAAGGAGTCTATATGGGATAAAAAAGAGCCACTTCTTCCCCTTGCCCTCTGGCTTCTGGACCCTCTCACCTGGTATCATATGGATTCAGTAAACTCGCTGTTGTGGTTTAAAAATGGTATTCCCCAACTTAACATACCAGCTAAAATCATGTGTCACTTCCCTTCCCCCCTCCAAATGGAGGCACAAAAGGAAAAGACCCCAGTTGCTCTAAGAACAATTTAATGGAAACAGCAATAAGAAGATGAGCAGTAAGAGCAACAATATTAATAACAAAAAGTTAAAGAAAAAGAAGCTCCCAACAATAAATAATACAGGACTGCTCCATTCGCCACATTTACCTGAGTGGAAGGAACCCCTTTTTAAAGACAGTCCCTTCTGTCCAGTCCTAGCAAGGATGTGAGGTGGTATAGAGCAATCTCCAGGACCTGACCATGCAAAAATTACCCTGTCCTGGGCAAATCAGGACACTCACTTGATGATTTTTTCTAGAATGTCTGTAGTATATATAATTATCACCATACAAACCTATGTTATTAATCCCAGAATTCTTAAAAAAAATATATATATATATTTCTTCAAAGGTTAAGCTAGATCTTTCACAGACTATTTTGCTTCCTCTT
Organism: Turdus rufiventris; assembly: GCA_013186435.1. Classification (NCBI taxonomy): domain Eukaryota; kingdom Metazoa; phylum Chordata; class Aves; order Passeriformes; family Turdidae; genus Turdus; species Turdus rufiventris. The sequence goes on along the minus strand of PYHW01010052.1, from coordinate 3,317,792 downwards.
GATAGAGTACACATACCCTAAAATCTGACTCACAATCACAATCTGTTCCATGGAAAGGATTCTTCCTCTTCTACTGCCTAGTCTCTCATGGTAGTAAATATAACTGAGTATTTCTCGTTTTTCCTGAGCTGGATTCTAACACATGACCATAGCTTGAACTTCATTGACACGTTAGTCATTGCTGCACTGGAGCACATGCTGTGTCACCACCATGAAGAAATTAAAAAGATAATCTGATGCAAAGATGGGAATACCTGTGCCTATTCCAAAGCACTGAAGCACATCCAATGGAAACTGTTAATGGGTAATATTGCTTGTTTCTTTTTTATAAACTATTTTCAAAAAGAGTATGTTCCTCTGTATAACAGAATGAAGTTTATGCACATCAGAATAAGTATTTCATCGACAATACTGCAATATACAGGCAGAGTATGATGGTGAATGTCTGTAAGTATCAATCAAATACTATAGTTTCTTTTTTTTTTTTTTGGAAGAGGACAGGCATATCAAGTTAAGACTAGACAAAATTTAGAATTTAGAAGAGAGGTTTTCTTCATGTTGTACTTTTAAAAATTGAAGACTGGGAGATCCTGAAGAGTTCAGTTAGAAATACTGTTCAAATTATAACATGGCAGAAGAAAAATCATTCTAGGAACTATATTTTTGAAAATACAGAAGCCATCACTTCAACACATGCTTAATCTCACATTCAAGACAACCTATTTTTAAATATTTAGATTCTAAAATTTTCTCCCATCTCCGACCTTTCTTCTCCTGCAGGTAGAACACTCTCACCAAAGCTAAAAGTGCAGACACATAAGCAAAAGAAACCCAAAACTTTTGCAATTCACCATATTAATTCAGTGGGAGGTTTGACAATTATAAGTTGACTAGTCTGAATTTTACTTTTTTTTTTTTTTTGTCTATTGATTCAGACCAGTGATTGTCCACAGCACAAGGAAAAGACTACAGGCATGGAAACCTATTTTCTTCCCAGATGAATACCCAATGTCTGTGTGTTTCTAGTGCAATTGGTAGAACACCACCAGAATGAGGTCAGCATCCTCAAACACCATGTAAGTGAAATTCATTTGGAAGAATAAAAATATAAAAACAAAAAAGATATTCTATATTTTAGTTTTGCGATTTGTATTTCATTTAATTGCATAATTTAGGTCAGAGAAAGTTCAAAGGAATGGAATGCCTATCAACAAGAACTATGTCATGAAGAAACTGCAAGTGTGGAGTGACTGTACAACAAATCTCGTTCTGCAATGTGCTACACTGAAGTTTTAATGCAGATTAACAGAGTTTGATGCTGCTCAAAAGCATGTAACATGGTGGAACTAATTTCCTGAGAGATTCAGCAGTTACAAGGTTCACACCTATATGACTCCCTTCTTCCCCACTGAGCAAACAAAGGATGGATTGTAAAGATTATTCCATGCCCTGAGGATAATTTCACATTATTTTTGGTCCAAAGGGGCCAAAAGAAAAACACACACAACATCCAGATTTTCATTTCTGTGCAGGAGTTTCAACAAGCTAAGAAAGAACTGCGAGTCTGCAGAACTTGGTTGAAACCCCACTACCATTACCTCAGTGAAATGATAATGCACATTATGGGGTGGGGTGTGTCTGTTTGGATAGGCAAGAATAACATCCAAAGAAAATAGGATCTCACTTCCAGAAAAAAAGATGCAGCACATGCTCAGATAAATAATTCTTATGGTTAAATGGCTGAACCTGAAGAAAAATTTAGAACTTTCAGAGCCTCTCAGGAGAAGCTAAATAACCCAATGAAAGGCTAGAAAGCTTTTACAATAGAAGTACTACACTATAAAGATCCAGTCTCCAAATATTCCTGGATGTTGAGGTCATGAAACAATTGTGAAATTAGATTTATATTTAATTATTTTCTGGTATTTGTAACACTGCTATAACCTTAGTACTTTCCAAAATTAAATTTCTACGTTGTTTGTGAATGCCCTGGTAAACTAAACTGCTGTAGAAAGTAAAGTGCTGCATTTCAGTATGTAAAGTATCACAGTCACAGTGCTTCATCCTTTTTTACAACCATTCATTTCAAAAGGATGATCATATTGTCTAGTAACTACAACTGAATATATTTATCAAATTTAGGAAGAGCACACCACCCTATTGAATACACCTGGCCAGGAAGAAGTGTGGCTATAATTTGCCATGCTTTTGTGATGCCACTATTTAAAGCAGAATATGATATGCGTCTTTTGTTCTACTTTGTAAGTCTAGACAGGAAAAATTGCTTGGTTGACAGATGTACAAAATGATATAACATTTGATCTTTTTTGTTTGTTTGAAGCCACTGAGTTGTGATTCCATTTATCTGCCTGAAGTGCTGTTTGTCCACCTGAGTGTCAGCACAAAGTGAGTGACTTCTGGGGACAGGACCTATCATCAGAGGGATCTCTCCTTGAGAGGAGGGGGAAGAGTGAGGACAGCCTGAGCTGCCTCCCTGTCATGGATCCATCTCAGAAGCAAGATCCATGAAGCCAAAGAGAATTTTAAAAAATGTTATTGGTTCCTTGATTTAATCAGTAAAAGGAGATACCTGGACCAAATATCAGAGCAGAAAGGATTTTTCCCCTTAAATCTTAACCTTAAAGTAGAAAGACAAGTGAACTAAAATTAAAATAATGGCTTCTGAGATCAGTTAACTAAGCAGATACTGCCACTTCAAAGGAAGTTTAATAAGCTTGTCAAACGATGACAGATTTAGAAATCAATTTGAAGCTAAGATAGCACTGCTTCAAAATCCTTACCAGCCTAGACAAGAAAGGCAAACTGGGAAAAACACTTTACAAGACACTTTTCAAAGCGCAATGTTAGAGGCAGAGAAAGTGAAAACCAGGGTAATGGGTATGGGTGTTTTACTGCACATCCCTAGGAACACAAAATACTCAAAGGCTTTGAGGATGTGCCTGCAAAGTGTTTCTGAGACCAAAATTATGGCAGAAAAATATATAATATTAAGACATAACTTAGGGATTTGTTCTTACCATTGAGATTTAAAAAAAATAATCTGTGAGTTTGGGTTTATTTTTATTAACTTAATGACATCAGTAATAGTCTCCAGAAACAAATACATACTCTTTAGCTGTCAAAGGTCATAACTTTCTTAGATAGAGTGTCGTTAAATTTCTTTAATTTTCAAGCTACTTAGGAAAAAACATTAAATGGTAATATATTTTTAAAGTACCAGTGGACTCTTTTGTAATGATTTTTAAAAAATTAACTTCCAGGAAACAGTTCCTTTGAATTTCTCATACTCAAAGTGATAGCTAGAACTAAGTGTTTATATTTATTATAAATGAAAGTTATTGGAAGACTGTCTTTGTTCAGAAATTGAAAGACCTAGCAGCAAGGGCATACAAACAACAAGAAAAGCTATTTCTTCTGGAAGAAAAGCAAATATGACCTGGAGAACTCACTGGGAAGCTTTTCTGCTTCACCTCCTTTAAAAAAAAAAAAACCCTCAGGTAAACATTTCTTTTTGCAATACCTCTTGAAGGTTATTGTACCGTCAAATGGGGTCTCACCTATGGATGGGGCATTGGATATCAAGCCAGAGCTATCCAAGAAAATTAAGAGTTCATGCTTTATGGACTTCTGCCTCTGAGTGGACAAAATACCAACCCATGAGCTGAGCAGAATGTAGATAGAATTGGAATGAGCTATTTGAGAAAAAGAGATTTAGATATAATTATACCTTATACACCAAATTAAAAAAAAAAAAAAGAAAAAAGGAAGGAAAATAGGCAATACTCACATCAGAGTTAAAACGAAGCTGGCAGACATTACAGGAAATTACTTGCTTCTTCTTTGGGGGAATGGACACTCCAAATGTATGGTTTATGACTGCTTTTTGCACAGGATCCATCTGGAGAACAAACAATAACCAATTCATAACTTTTCGGGGCAATAAAAAGTACAGAAGAAAAAGCAAAAAACAACACTTCCAGCAGAAAGCTCTTTTATTTTTTAAGATAAACAGGAGAAACAAGATTCCAGCCCTCACAAGAATTAAATTGAGCAAAGATTAGGGAATTGGTAGCATGGCAAAGCTCATGAAGAAAAGGCAGCTTCATTGTTGCAGTCATCCCCAGGTTACTAAATAACTCTTTCCCCAACCCTGCCCATCCTCTGGGTCCCACTAGCACCTGTGAATTGCAAATGAAAGCTCTCCCCTATCACCCACTGTTCCAACACATATATTACAGAAGCCACTTTTGCACCCTGAGAAGTCACTGTCATTTATTTCTACATGCTTTCCTTTCAGTGATAAATATTAGCACTTATTTGAAAAGATTCTCTCCTGGAGATCTCTTGGTGAAAGGAGGCTCTTTGCAGTCTCTGTTACAAATACCACTTGCTGGGAAAAGAGGCTGCAATCCCCAAGCATTTCCATGCAGAGCTGGTGAGTGACAGAGCCCATGGGAAGGATGAAGTTGGGAGGAACATGAAGGGAGCGTTTGTACCAGGAAAGTTAGCACGCCCCAGAAAACATTTTAACACTGAAAAAAATGTGAGGCAAGGGGAAAATCAGAATATATTACTCCTAAATTTGACTGAACCTTTTCAGAAAGTCAGAACTGATTGCATCTTTGCTAAATATCAGGATTCATGTTGGTCATGAATATGCTCAGGATTGCAGAGCGCTCTGCCGTTAACGCTGTGGAACCTGGGGAATGACACAGGATGTTCACAAACAGAGTTTATAACTGCTACTGTGTCAAGGCTCAGTCATAACATGTCATTCTTCCTGATGTGACACGAATACAGATTAAAATTTATTTCCTGACGCAAAAACACTCCAACGAAATTTTCTAATTAAAGAAAAAGCAGAAACTCTGGTCTGGTCTCACAATCGATTCTGCTCTCAGCAGGATGTTAAACTAGATGACATCTGAGACCCCTTCCAACCCAAATGATCCTATGAGCAGCTGTGTATGTGTGGTCGCTCATTCTTATCTAAGATAAGCAACGGATTCTGAAGAAGAGAGAAAAAACAGCAGTTTACAACAAAATATAAGTGCTCATTTCTCCATTTTGTTTATAAACCAGTTCAGAAGAAAATAATTAGATTTTTTATAAAGTTAGATTTTTCTGAAGCTTGCCTTGCAACCACAGTGATGGTTTTTCCTTTACAGTGTTATTGGAAGAACCCAAACTTGGCTGTTTAATCACAGGTGATATAAAAGACACACTTGGTGCTAAGCTGATGTACAAAAGGACAAGAGAACAGCTAAAGTCATTGATCCACTGAAGAATTAGTACAGCAAATTACCTGCCTCCAGACATTCTAAATATGAAGATAAAGACTTTGATTTTTCCTTAGTACAAATATTAAACTCCAGACAAGCCTGCACTACTGAGGACTTTCTGCACATATATGTACACACACAAGAAAATGAATTCAAGAAGAATATATTGCATTGTATCTGCCTAAGAAGATATTCCCCAACTGTATTACCTAACATTAAACATTTTGGACAATGGCTACATATGTTTCTCATTGCATTCATTTTAAACCAAATGCATGATTTTGTAAATGGCAATAGTAATAAATTTTCCAGAGAGGTAATTTAATTTTTATCAGGTTCTGCCACTAAATACTGTATTTCATTGCCACAGGGGTACCACATGACAATAGAAAAGTATTCATCTGGAATGATCTACTGAATTATTTAATGACCCATTGTTGTTACAATGAATTGTGACAAAATCTAAAAAAAAACCTCCCTGAAATAAATGTTCTTGTTACCTGTTTCTTCTATTCCTAGGAAAGAGTTAGAATTCAAAGTCTAAAAGCCTAAAAATGCAACAAAAAAAACCCCTTTTTCTGACTTTTATAGCATTGCCCTACATAATCTATCAAAGTTTTACATGTAGATTAAAAGTTTTTCAGCATCCACTTTATAATAGATATACAGTCAATATATATTGTTACATTTATTGCCCATGTTAAAATATAGCTGTATTATTAGGGAAGAGTTAATTGGATTTTTTTCTTAAATGGAAGCTAGCATTTAATTTGAAACATACAACATAAGTGTTAATCAGTTAATCAGTTAATCTAGAAGAAAAGAGTAATGTTCAAAAGTACCTCAACCATTTGAAGTGTCTGAGATCGGTGAAATAGCAAAAACACTCACAAGTGTCTGCAGACCCGTTTAAAAACAAATGCCAAGGGAAGAAGCAGTGATCAATGACTCCTCTGTGCATTCCAAATAACAATCCACAGCGCTAGCGCCAGGCAAGGCACTTCACAACCACACAATGCAGACTGTGCACCAAGCCCCAGCTTCAAACAGATGGAGCAGCCCAAGGATAAAAATCCACGAAAACAATACAGCTCATGCTGCCTCCAGAAAGTACCACTGGTGATCCCCAGGGGAGTGGGTAATGATCCTCCCTAACCAGCATGCAGGTTGGTCATGATTAGAATTCAAGAAGTGCAACATTAACAATTAATAGGCTTTAAATATACCAGAAACTGGGGTGGATTACAGCATGCTGGAAAAATAAAAGAGTATCTCTCTGTTAGAAGATTAATGCTGCAGGGTAAACTGATCTTAGATCCCTACACAAAATCATCCTCTTCATTGCAGGGAAGGAGGGAGTAGGAAAGAGGGGGAGAGTTATTTGTTAAGGTATTTATTAGGAAATGACGCAGCAAAGTTTGCCCAGTGGGGAGCACCAGTATTTAAGAACCAGATCTATAAAACAAAATAATAACAGACGCTAACAGCTACCACAAATTCAAATAAAAATCTGCACCACACTGTTTATGCTACAGGGAAATTTAACAGCACAATTCATAGTACTCTGGTAGCCATAACTGGGTTTAACAACCTGTTAGCATTGTTCTCATATTTCGATTGGTTTAATAAAAAGTTAAATTTTAAAATTCCTTTCAAAAAAAGTTGAAGATACCACCTTTTTTTTTTTTTTTGCAATGATTCTCATTACAACTATCCAGACTTTCAAAGCAAGCAAGTATTAAGGAATTCAGACAGAAATACTCTAGAGCTACAGAGATTTGCAACAAGAACTTTAAAGACATCAAGAAAACACAAGTGTAGAAACCAACAGGAAAGACAAGGGGCAGCATAGATATTGTATTTCCTACTGCTTTTTTCATATTTTCCCATCGAAAATTTTCTGGACTCAGGTCTTTTCTGTGTATTTGATAAATTCCAGTGACTTTTTTTTTGCATAGTTACCCCTGAAACTGATGCAAACCAGTTTGCACCCTTTGAATACACTTCCAATGCTACAGTCCTCAGTGCCAAGAAATAACTATTTTTGTTTAAATATACTTGCATAAAATTCAATTTTATAAGACCTGTACCACATGCCAAGTTATCTTTGTGCTACTCAGTCATTCTGTGTATGGAAATTATTCAATTCCTGGTCTTTCACAATTTTTGTGGTTTTTCTTAGTCCTCACTACCTTGGAGAACTTTGCCAATAGCAAATTTCCTCAGCTCGCTTACCTCCCAAGCATCTTTTTGTAATGCAAGACTCTTCTCATGCCAATCTAGTTTTCTTAAAAAAAATCTTTGCCAAGGAGTTTTGTGAAAAGCCTTGCTGGTGATTCAGACCATGTAGATTTAAGCATCCTCATTCACATGTTTGTTGACAAGCTTATAAACAGGCTTGTAAAGAAGGATTTATCTTTACAAAGGAATTATGTTGACACTTAACTGGCAGTGTGTAGGATGAAGTACTCTATTATACTGTTCTCACTGAGGTACCTGTTTATTTGCCTGGCAAAAAAACCCTTTCATTTCCATGGAATGCGTTTTAAAAACTTGCATCATATTTCCCACCTTTTAGCCCTCAGGTACAAAGGTAGTTTAAGATGAGCTGTTACACCTTATCAGCAGAAATTCAAGAATTTCATCCTTGAATTCTCTCATTTTTGCTACCAGAAACTCTCCCTGCCCTGCTGTATATCATGGTACCACAGATTCTTTCTCCTGGGAAAGGAAACAGACTACAAAGAGACATGAAATTAGGCACAGGAAAAGAAAAAAAAACAAATGTGTTGGGAGAAGTCGTTTGGTGAAACTGAAGTTCTGGTTATTTTGAAAGATCTCTTTATACACAGCAGACTCTACAAACACCAATTTGTGAGCCTCATACATAAACTGCAATGATTCTGAGGGAAGGTAAGAGCTGTCTTTTCATAACAGAAGCATAACTTAAACCTGAGTAAGTTTCAAAATTGTGACTGGCAATGTATGTCCTGTTAACTCTCATCAGGATGCAACTCTTGGGTCAAATACAGAGTTAACTTTTAGACAAGCTTTTGTAAACATAATATTGTTGTGGGGATAAGAGATGTAACCAAGTATCACTCAACCAGCAGGCATAATAAGCTTCTGAAAAGCACAGAGAGTGGCCTTCAGCATACTGTGCTGGTCTACTCTGATAAAGAAAAATTTTAAACCATAAGTAGAACAAACTGATAATATAATCCAGTATTTCCCTCCAGAAAAAAACCCACTGGCATGTATAAATTAATAGTGCAACATCTAAATTAAGTTCTGTAACTCCTCATGTGTTTGAGCTCCAGTTGCTATGAAAGGCAAGCACACTGCCACTGTGCAGAATAATCATACACTGAAGCTTATCATAAATTATGCCAGATATACACAGCTCCCTACCATAACTGCACACATTACAATGACTAAAAGAGTGACAGAAGTGAATACACACACTCAGCAAAGCATATGTTTAAAATGCCCAGCATAAAATCAGAAACATTAACATTGCTATGTAATGCTCAGCATGCTTGGCCAACACAAACCAGCAAAAATCTGCTCTCTCCACATTTGTGCTGCCTCTGCTCCAACACAGAACATACTTCTCATTTGACTAATTGTAAGCATAATTCAGTGCTCAAGTCCTTGCAATTCTGTTATACATTTCATTGCTTATTTTGCATCTCCAGGAACACTTGTGCCAGCTCCACTGATGGAGTTCCACTGGAAAGGAGGTTGCAGCAAGGTGAGTGTCGCTATCTTTTCCCAGGTAACAAGTGACATGACAAGGGGAAACATCCTCAAGCTGCACCAGGGGAGGCATAGATTGGATATAAGGAGAAATGTATTACTGAAAGGGTTATCAAGCATTGCAACATTGCCCAGGAGAGTGGTGGAGTCTCCACCCGCAGAGATATTTAGAAGACGTGTACATGAGGCATTGAGGGATACGGTCCAGTTGTGAACTTGGCAGTGCTGCATTAACAGCTGAACACAAGGATCTTAAGGGTCTTTTCCAACATAAATCACTCTGTGGTGTGAACAACTTTCTTTTCTTGCAGGAAAGCCATCAATATTCCCTGTGCATCAGCTCTCCTTGAGTAGCACAGAGCGTCCCCAGAGATGTATTCCTGCAGCTCTCCAAACACTATCTCCCTACACCTCTGTCCCTCTTCACAACATTTTGGGGGTTCTTAAAAAACAGCCAGGTGTAAATGGCCAATAACCAAACCAGGGGTGACTCAGTCTCAGCAGATTTGGAGACTTGTGTAAATACTTCATTAAACAAAAAGAATAATTAAACTACAACATTATAGAGGTTTTGTGGGTGGTTTTTTTTGGTTTTTTTGGTTTTTTTTTTGTTTTTTTTTTTTTTAACTGCCATCCTGTGGTCTGAGGGTTGCTTTAATCACTCTTTTACTAAGGAGTCTCTCTCAATGTACTTACAGATGGTACATTTACACAGAACATGAAATCTGGATCTCAAACCTAACCATACTCAGGTTTCAGAAAGTCCATGATTTTACTTTTTCTTTTAAAAATGCTGAGTAGATGTATTTCGCCAAGCGCAGAACAACATAAGCAGCCACTAAGAAAGAATTCAGACAACAGGGACTAGCATCTCCCTTTCCTTACACATGATTCCTAAAATACAACAACATTGTACTCTGAAAGCAAATCCCTCTGAATGCAACTTCTCACTGTGTTTGTCTGTCCCCTCAATTTGGCAGCAAGGTCCAACTTCCCTGAGGAAAACAGTGGCTGTGATAGCTGTGACCTCCACACACTATTACTAGTAGTACACTACTTCTAGTCACTGTAACCAGCCAGGAAGTATCTTAAAACAAAGCAAAAATCTTGCTGTAATTCACTTGTTAATGTTAGACGCTACAGCTATCCATGAAGAGAGGTTGAAATAAGAGTGAGTACTGAAAAATAAAAAAGGAAAGAGACACCTTTGGCATTTACACTTCTACTTTGGTTTTAGTACAAGACAACTAAATGGACACCCAAAGTTGGAAATAACCTTTTACATCTTAAAAGAAATATTGGAAATACTAATAAATTCAGTTTCCTCATGTTCCTTTTAGATTAAGGTTTACATTTTTATATCCAGTCCTATGGTATAATGTAGAGCCTCTGGGTGTGCTACCCGCTTGCATGCTCCCCCTTTACTTTAAAGTTTGCATGGAAAAAAAGAAAAAGATGCTGATTGTCTTTGTGTGCCTGTAGCCAGTCACACAGAACACTGAAAGTGATGTCTGAAGTGATTTACAGATTTGGGTTAGGCCAGAGGGAACCATTACATCTGATTTCCTGAAAAATTTATGACATAATTTCATTCACTGAAAAGTTCAGCCCTTCCTATTACAAAGTCCAATAATTTGTGGTCAACCATCAACCAGAGCCTAAATTTTACGGAAAAAAAAAATCTCAACAGCTTGATTTAAAAGTTTCCAAACAAGTAAATTTACATCATTGTGGAAGCAATACTTTCTGAGTTACTATAAGCCACTCAATCTAGTTGTGCTTCTCTATTAAAGGTCACTCAAATCTCGCATACCTTCTGAATAGTGAATAGTGATTGCACACACTACAATCATGTCAGCTCTTAACCTTCTCTTTGATAAACTCCTTAAGCTGCTCACAACAAAAACCTTGATTCATTTGCTAGCTTTTCTCCAACTCTTTTTCAGATTTTCAATATGCCACTGAAGCCCAGGTACTAAAAGTCAGAACACATGCTCAAATATACTTTCTCTTCAACTACCTAATTACATCCCTTCTGTTTTAACAAGAAATGCATTTATCATCTTTCCTCAGCATGGGCCTGGGAAGCAGAGCCCTATATCTTTACTGGCATGCATATTTATCCCTCCTGTGTGCTAGCACAAGGAATTTCACCATCACATATCCTTCTCTCTCAGGATGTTTTCTGACCCAGCACCACACTGGGAATCTGAGGTTGAAGCAGTGAACACTTTCAGTAAGGTTTGCACGTAGGAATTGGCAAACCATTGTCGGACCAAGATCTGGAGGCTACTGATGAATCCCAGTCATTTCAGCAGAATTTTCTTTCTCCTAACCCAGTTCTGAAATCATGGGTTAGACCAACATAAGCAAAAGGAACAGTTGAAACAAAACCAAGGATGTTCTAATCTTTTGCTTTACTGTCTTCCTCTGTCTTTGCACTACTCCAGCCTACATCAAGTAACTGATATTAAAAACCAAATCAAAGGTAAAAAACTCTCAACTCTTCCTACCTCTCTCTTCTTTCCATGTAATATGATATGATTAAGCACAGAGATCAAAAGGCAACTGAAAAACCACCTTTAAACTATTTTTTACTATTTTTTTCAGTGCTGTGAATATTTCCTCTGCCCTTCCTTCCGTTCATGCTTGTATAGTTATTGCATGTTAAAAACAATTTCTGCGTTAGAAAATCATCACCAGGATAGCCTTAGTCTTAAATTTTCAGAATTTTCTGAAAATTAAATACCACTGCTGTTTACTGTTTTAGAAATCTGTTTGTAAAAGATTATGTAAATGTGATATTTGATTCCTATAGAAGTACTTGACCAAAAGAAAAAAATTGATGAGATACCATAGGAAAAAAAAAAAATCTAAATCTGGTCTCTGTTTCTTCTAAGGCTTATTCTCAAGCAAGGATATAGATACATGAAAGGATTGAGTTTGTTATGAGAGCACCAGAAATAGATTTAACCTTTATGGTAAAATTGTCAAATTTTCTGCTCCAGACAAGACAGGAGACTTTTGTGGGCGAAATAAAGAAACAAAGCTGCTGAGAATGTTTTAGGATAAAAGAGAATTCCCCACCAAACAAATGGAGAAAAAAGAAAGTGGCTTTATTTCTTTTTTTCTGTGGCTCAGTGCTTTTTTTATATGCAACTGAACCAGCTTTAAGTATTGGGCAGCTTCTTTTTTAATCCATCCACATTACTACTCTACCATTGGGCAATGATTTGTATCTGTAAAATGAACTGCTGGGACCATGACAGACCAAACCTGAGAAAAAGAGTGAAGTCCAAATCCAGTGGTTAAGCTAATGCTCAAGGAATAAGACAGTTTTCTTTCCCTCTGTGGCTATTCTGGCTCACAGGTTTAACTGTATATGAGCAGTTTAATCTGAGCCTTATATTACTCATTTTTAAAATGCGAATAAGAATATTTGCAACCCCATAAAAAAGCTGAAAGGTCTAACTAACATGTTAAAATCATCTGAAAGAAGGTGTTATATAACTGCTATTCATTATTAAATCTGCTGTTTTCAGAGCACTCAGCTGTGTCCAGCTAATCAAAAAAACATTACTGTCTTGCCTTCAGATCCAGCAAAAAATAAAAATATACTGTAGTTTGAGACTTGCTGAAAAGCAAACCAAAAATATACTCTGTGAGCAAAACTATTCCTGTTACAATACCTATTACCAACTGGCAGCAAAATAATATAAACAGGTAAAATAATACAAACAAGTATCTTTCAGCAAAATCCTGCCAAAAGATTTAAGCCTAAGAGTTTGTACTCAAAAAAGGAGCTTAGATTACACATGGGGTAAACAAGATTCCTGATTTTTCCTTTCATCTTTGAGAGGGTCCTCAGCTATGACCCATTTCTACTTTCAAGTCTGCTCTAAGTTTTGATGAGTTTTCCTGCTCCCAGGCTGCTCCAGAACACCAAAACACAAAGATGAATGGTATTGCATTAGGTACACTTGGATTTCCACTACAATTTTGAACTATGTTGAGAGATTAAGGATAAATTCAGAGCTTTTGATTAATTCTGTGCACAGGAGAGAATAAAGACACAAGAAACCGAGTCTTTTAAAAATAAATTAATAGCATTAATTTTCACATACTGAAAAAAACCCTCAAAAAATAAATACGAGGATAAAATTCAGGTGTATATAGAGACTTGAGTGTGAAGGTATAAAATGGCTAAATATAAGTGAGAAGCAAATCAGAACCAAGATCAGAACTATTTTCACAGCTGTCTTCTGCTTCTCACTGTATATAAGAAATAAGGCCTTTTTCACTTAAAAATTAATAATGATATTTCTGATTTGGGTTTGTTTTTCTTGGTTTTGTTTCAGGTTTTTTATCAAAAACATACAATACACAAGCAAACTTCAAAATGCTTTTGATTAAAAAAACACTTTAAATATGAATCTTTAAAGAATTCTTCTAATTAAGCCTGTTCAGAAACTTAATGTAGTATCAAAGACTGCTGGCTTGGGTTTTTTCTTTATGTTTGATGGGGATGTTTTATGGTTTTCTTTAAATTTAATTAAATAATAAACAAAGCCAGGTAGAAACCTGTCTTGTCTAAAAAACACATGGGCAAGAAATGAGACTCTCTTTCCCTCCTAGTCACTTGGGGAGGCAGATGAAGTTCCCAGTGGAAATGGACAGACTGAATACAGAGAAGACTGGTCTGACAGGCACAACTCTTTGAATCAGCCTTGCCCTGTTATGTGAAATGAGCTGCTTGGTGCTCCAAACCTGGGTGGTGTTGGTTTCCAGGCTTGCAAAGGAAAGACAAGTTTCACAGTGCAGCTTTACATTGCCATAGGGTACCTTCAGATTGTCATGAAATGGACTGTATTTAGATTAAAAGACTACAAGTATACCCACATTCCAAAGGAATGAGTAGGACAATAATTAAATTTTAGTTATGTTTTAATAATATATTAACTCATAATTATTGCAGAAATTCTCAGTTTTGCACAGAACAATGTGACAAAGGTCTAAGGGCAGGAAAGCTCACCAGGATACTGCAAAAGCAGCCACTTCATCAGACATATGGAGAATTACTTTTCTCCAAAGCTGCTCTAGAATTTTGCTTAGAACCTGTAGAACTTAGGTTTGTAATTAGGAACTAGCAAAATCTTTGCAAGCAGAGTGATAAAACACGTTATTTGTCCTAAACTACAATTCTGTTACTGCTTGTTTAGAGATGTTTTAATCACAGCCTATTTGCAAAACATCCTTCAGTTACCTAATGCCTAAAATACTTATGATTAACAACCTTCTGCTTTTAAAAAGCTTTCTTGTATTAGGAGCATGCCACTAACTTGAGAAGAAAGCAATTCAATGCAGATAAAGGCTTCTGAGCTTTCCTGTGCTAACTAGTAAAAGAAACAAATATTGCTGAAACCTTAGAAAGAATAACTCCAAGCTTGCTGTTAAGAAAGATATAAAACACATAGCCAAGGACCAGATTTTCTGGAGCACTCAGCAAATTGTAGGATTTGTACACAGAAACTGTATTTCTTTAAAGAATTAGGAGGACCTAATTACTTTTACATGCAATAATGGATGAAATGCAGCCATTTAGGAACCATTTTTCAAAATCAACATGGTAGATGCCAGAATCTGCAAAGGGGTAGGGAAAGGCTGCACCTGGTGACTTCTGTTCCTCACCAGTGTATGCCAGTGCCATTTCTCCTTAGAGACAGGGTTCCCCATTGGGCTGCTGATCTGGAAACTGAGAGAAGGAAGTTCATCCATCCAATTCCTCTTCAAAAAAATACAGAAGCAATAGGAAAATCTAATAAATAATTAATGTTTGAAGAAATTCTCCCTTAAAGGCTGACTGTATTATTTTAATAAACAYTTTTTTCCCCTCACATGTACAATATACTAGAAGAAGAGGTAGAAAAGTGCTTATTTAGGCTCACCAGTTTTACAGAGCTGCTCTTTGAGAGATTCCTGACAGGAACTAGGGAACCTGCATCTTTTGTTAAAATACCAGAAACCGAAAAATCTGTCAAAAAAATCAACTGACAACCCCCTACTTTTGGCAGCTTTTTTCCCCTCATATCTCTGTGTATCTTAGCAGGTGTTTTCTTCAAGCTCAGAGGTTTTTGAAAGTTTCAGGAAAAGATTCAATTATTTTGTGGGAAAAATATACCACCTTCAATAATTTCAGGGTTTTCAGGGGTTTCCACAGGCTGAGAAGAATTTTTCCAAAAACTCCTACCACAGCTGAAAGAGTTCTCTGCTGCTTTGCCTCACAGCTGTAGGAAGACAAAGAGGAATTCCTGGTTGGTAAAAAAATGCCTAAGGAAACACAGAAAAGGGACTACAGAAAATTGAGAAAATGATGACATGGAGAGTAAAGGGGCTCTGTAACCAGGTACTTGGACAAGAGACAGCGAAGATTAGCCAAAGAACAGAGGACCCGAGAATCTGGGCTTTATTATGTGGTCCCTGAACTTCTGATTTCCTTACCTGTATCTCAGAAAATACCTATTTTTATTCCTTAACAAATGGCAATAGGATGACTTCTCATGTGGTGAATTGGATGATTCTGGCTGCGACTTGAAAAACATGAACTTTTATATCCATAACAACTAAAAGTGAAATAGGAATATTTTTAAGTTATCAAAAGAGGAACAGAAGGCAAACCTTAAGTACTTGTGTGCCTGCATGACTATAAAGGGTGTAAGAAGTTTGTAAGAAAAAACATTACCATCTCTTAATTAAGGAAACCTCGACCAACAAAAATCCTCAAGAAAAATATCCAGCTACCCTGAAAAACACTGCTTCTAAGTCAATTGCTTACATTTCCTTTCTGTGTGGTTGATGAATATAAAGTGTGGCTCTTAAAAAATTTCACCTCCTCTCTGGAATAGATGGAGAGGACCAGAAAAGGTCACTTCCCTCCAGAACTCCACAAAAAGGAAAAGGGGAAATCAGAGCCTAGAGACAGGGTACTTGGATAAAAAGGACTGTAGATAACGGGTTGGCAACATCCAGTTGGCTGTGTTTGTAATCTGTTCCTGCCACATACAATCCTGTGCTGCAAAGCTCTCTTTGGCACTGCAGCAGGTTGTTAAGTGGCTGAATTCAGACTTGCTAAGGAAAGAGAAAGCTCCCAAGCCACAGTGTCCTGCCAAAAAGGCAGGAGAGGCACTTGGCACAGAGGGGCGAGTGAAGCTGGTGATACGGGTGCCCTGTGCTCTTATCTGCTGAACTCAGCTTCTGCCTTGGTGATTACTGGGCCCTTCAAACGAGAAAGAGATAGACAGCAAATAAAAATGTGAGTAATAATTGAAAATGCAGAAGAGGAAAGAGAAAATTAGTTCCTCCCAGTAGTTGTCTTGGGGTTAGGCCAGGGATACTCAGTCTGGGCAGGGCTAATGTTGGAGAAGAGTCAGAAATTTCTGACTAAGTTACTCGTCAGCTCCTCTTCCCTTCCTGTAGCACATTCCAGCTGGCTCACCTTCACTGGCAGATGTAAAATATCTCTGGTCCACTTTGCAAGGGGACTGAGAGAACTCTAGTATAAAGAATCAGCATAAAGCTTGAAGAGAAATAAGACACTGAAGCAATAACTAGGCCACATTAACCCCTGTGTCCTCTAAAATGTGAAGGGTATGATCTAGCATTTAGAAACCAATCATGGGCTAGTTAGATGCAAAATGTTTCACTAATGTGAAAGCTACAAGAGATGCTCTAATCTTTGATTACCCCTGAGGCCATAACAAACTCTGAAAGAAGCATATGAATTGCTGATTATTTTCTATGATGATAGAATCTGAGAAGCTGCTGATAATGTTTTTGTGCAGACTGACAGGTCCCTGGCTGCACCACTTCAACTAAATGGGAATCATGTAGTGCTGCTCATTTCAGGATATGGCAGAATATGCTGAAATTTTGAGATTTCTTTTTTAAAATTTATATAGGGAGATGAAGACAGTGATCATGAAGTGATCAGCAATCTTGATCTTGCAAGATAAATCCTGGCTTTCAGTCACTTTAGCAGGTGTACCATGATGTGATCACAAAGCATCCTTTCATCATTCAGTACACAAGATAGATGACAGGAGATAAAGAATCAGGGAGGTTTACAGAAAGAATGGTACAGAAGGTAAAAAACCGTGTGGTGGAAGCCAGCAAGTGTAAAATTCAAGACTATGCTATAATAAACACACAATGGGGATCACGGGAAACTTAACTTTTTTTTTTTTCCGTTGACTATATACTTACATATCTTTAAATGTAATCAATGTGCAAGCTGTTAACCTGTTAAGATGTCTTTACAGAATTTTAGTATGCTGAAAAAGAACTCTGCTTAAACAATACCTCCTGGTCCACATCCACATCCCTTACGGAGGAATAAAGATATGTATCTAGTGAGTTAGTCTAATCATTTCCCAAATAATTTTCCCTATATAATAAGTCTTAATGAACAAAGACGAATTTAATTGGGGCATGAATTGGCAATTACTGTACATACATCCAGAGCATATTTAGAACTATTAATGATTTAAAGAGAAGCAAAATGAAGGCAGCTTAAACTAAATCACACAATTCCATCAAGAAAGTAAAATATGACTGGAGTAGGCATTTCTTTTACAAAATCAGGGTCTGCTCAGTGCTTCAGCTGAAAGTACCCCTTGTGGAGAAAAGCTAGGGATCAAAACATTTCCACAAACAAAATGAGAACACTAATGTTTTATCTGGAGAATCACTGATGTTTTCAGAACTGGAAACTGTCAAAGTTAACTAAACAAGAAAGGGTGTACCCCAGATTTTAAATACATTTCCATAAATAAGAGAAGTTCTTTTGGGGAAAAAACTGTAGGGGTGTTCCTTTGAAGATGCTTGTAGTTAATATAGTTCATAAAATAATTTTACTTTGTTTTTTTGCTTTGGTAGTTACTGCATTAAGCTCCCATGCAGAAACCTTTCATTTTGAAGGCAATGTTAAGTTAGAAACCACCTCCTGGCAAGGTTTAGAAAAATGTTTCTGTCTCTGACAGCCATTGAAAATGCAGGTGGATCCACAGAAGTTTTGTCTCGGGCCATTTCTTTCTGCCACCTTCAGTGAATGCATGCAAGAACAACCAGCAGCCCAGAAGGGTCCCCTCAGTCTCTTGGAAGGCAAAAAGAGGAAGAGAAGCACACTGGAGGCTTCCCTGCCTGCAGTCCTTTGCAAGTCCTCCCATGAATGAAGTGCATAGATTTCCTGATTGATCAATAAAGCAAATGACAGCTTTTTTGGACTTCTAATATCCACTTCCCGCATATGATAAAAGATCGTGCTCTTTGGATGATGCATATGTTATGGATCAACTGGATTTAGCTTCTGTAACTCAAAATCATCTTCTGGAAAATTGTTTTAAGCACTTTTACATACCATTGCCGCTACTTTGGAATGAAAAAGAATAAAAACATACTACATATACCAAAACCTAGAAATGTGCATTTGCAAAGGTTGTGCAAAGTTAGAAATAAAGGAAGTGCATGACAGCTGGCATTCATTGTGCCTGTG
>PYHW01010052.1:3270458-3299133 GCA_013186435.1 Turdus rufiventris | reverse complement strand
GGCAAAGTCTGCAAATTAGAAATAGAGGAGTACTGAACCACTGTTTTTCAAAATAAAGAGTTTAAACATACAACGTCTGCCATGTAAAGCAGCATAATTTTATATAGTTATCAAGAATTCCAAGAGAGGAAGTAGACACCAAGCTGACAATGTTTGCCAATTACCCCAGGTCTAATTTTTAATTAAAACTACAGAAGTTGGGAGAGGAATGACAGTTGTGAAGAATAAACATTCCAGGAATCAGGCAAATGAAAGCTAACCCAGATAAATATAAACTAGGCAAAACCAGTGTAACTATACAAATTAATCTGTCTCTAGAGGCTACTGCGACTCTGATATTCAGTAATATTACCAGTAAGCAAAGAATGGTTGGTTGACTCAAACTGTATCTCTAAAGAAAAGTTTCTGAGTCATAATGAACAATTCTGTGAAAAAGCTCACCTAGAAAACATGTGCAACTGGAAAGCAAACAAATCAGTAACAACCAAAATTCCTAAGAGTATTAGGAAGAGGATGAAAAATCAATAATCATGCCTAGATATGGTAATGACACACTGGTTACTTAATATGGTATTGAGTTTTGAGCCTGCTCTTTTAACGTACCTGTTGCTTTTTTTTTCCTAATGATTTATATCTTTGTGCAAATGGACATCCCCACATCTCCCCAATAAACTGACATTTTTCAGTTCTGCAGTGAGTTAGCAGTAACTGCCCCTGTTCACAGACTGTGCTGCTGACACATGAGAGCAGCTAGCCCAGTGTCACCTCCCAGCCACCCCGTGTCGCTGCGTGCTGCAGCTCACGGCCACCAGCAAGGTGCACCTGCAGGCATGAGGAAAACCAACACTGCTGCTGCTGCTTGAATCTCAGACAGTTTATGTGTGAAAGGAAACACTTGGCAGTGGTTCAGCTCCTGGCTGCGGGGTGCTGATGACACTGCTCCCCTCCTGCAGCCACAGTGACAAGAGCGGCGTGCAGCGGTTCAGGTGACGGTCACCTGCAAACACACTGCACCCTCTGACTGGGCACAAATGACTCACAACAGCTTCCCTCCTGCTGCCATTAGCTTAAACATTTAAGCTAAAGTGTGATGTTTTGATAACACTTATTGCCTTTTTATGAGCTGATAAAGAAGTGAGACTTATGGAAGAGAGTATTTTTTTAAATTGCTGGTCTGATAAACATGTAGAAGCCCAGAAGTATTATTTTGGCAATATGTTTTTGTTTTATAAAAACTCCAAGATGCTGTACCATAAAGCAAAAAACAGGTTCACATTTTTCACACTGGCTGGCTGTGCAGTTTCACACTTTAATGTTGAAATTATACAGCATTAACAACATCCTTCAGTTGCTTTCCTGGCTGTATTAGACTTAGCTTGATTCACAGCAGTGTAGGATCTAGGTCTTACCTGTCACATGTCTTACCATTAGCTTTTATTTTTTCCTTTTTTACAGCATATAGAAATACACATGTCCAGACAAATGCTCCAAATCATTCTCAAATCTTTAACATAGCACAGGGCTGTTTTTTTCAATGTGCAAACACCACCTCAAGAGACCAAGTTAAAAATCCAGCAGCCCCGTTCACAGTGAGAAGGCTGGACCCCAGTCCAAGCCTTTCATACAGGGGAAAGCAACCACCATGGCACAGAAACAAAGGGCTCCCTAGAACTGTGTAAGCAATGCACTGTTTTATGGCAGCTTCAGTACTGGATATTAGAACCAGATTGGAAAGCAGACACTGAAACTAAATGTGGAAACACCTTTACTTACTGTGTTAAAATTTGGGAAGAATCCAACAGCAGAGCTGCTGTCCACAGGGAAGGACATAAAGGGTTTGATATCCAGGGAAGGCTGCATCATCAAGGTAGGTGTGCGCACAAGGGTGGGAAGTGTAGTAGTGCCTGCCAAGAGCAAACAAAACCAGGAATTCATGGTATTCTCCTTTCTGCAACACACACAGCATAGCTGACACAACTGCCAAGAAAAAATTATACAGGGGTTGATGAAAAGGCTCTTTAGGAGTTAATATTATTAAAAGGAACCTATTTACACACAGTACAGATGAGGCAGAGCACTTCCCTATGGCCATGGATCCTCAGATGCTGAAGAGAACACATATGGTATATAAATCACACTGGCAGGAAGAATAAATCCTTTCTACAGCTGCAAAATTCTTCTTGTGCCAAAAAGGCCAGGATGGGTGCCCATGAAAGCCAAATGCTTTTGCAATTCATGGTTGCCTACTAGATCAGCCAGCACAGACAATACATGTATGTATGGTGAAATCCAGAGGTTTGTTTCCAAATAGTGATCTGCATGCTGTTTTTTCCCTCTTCTGACTAACCATCAGGTGCTACACAAACACTATTTCATCTAATGTATAAAAAATTGCATTTTTTATGGTGCAAGGCAAATATTAGAAAACAGACAACAATTAAATAATCAGCTAGCATATAGATGAACATAATTCTTTACATGCAATGCTAACTATTTTCTAAATTGGAGCTCTCCAAACAAAAGTTTTCTAGACATTTATATGCCAATTTTTTTCTGTATGCACTTAAGAATCATTACCTAGCATGATCCTAAAGGAATGGGTAGGCACAGACATCCAAATATTCATTTTTAACTAGATGTCTGCCCCATTCACTCAGCAAGTGTGCCTAGCACACAGCTCCCAGCTATGCCAGTGGGAGTATTTTTTTCCCTGAAACCATACAAAATACATTTCAAATAAAATTTCCCTCATTGAAATACAAAGTGAAAAAAATAAAATCACCCAAAAAAACCCCTCAGTGTCTCCTTCCTGGCCTGAATAAATAATTCGACACTGACAGGAGCAGGCAGTAGAACATGAGTGTCCCACACCTCTAAAGAAGGGTGAGTCACTCTCTGTCTCTCCTACCTGTCACAATTTCTCCATAATTACCTCCTTCTCCCACTCATCAGTGGCCAGCAGCTAAAAGCACAACAGGCCTCTCAGGAGCTTCCCTTGTCTCAAGCACAGCTTACACAATACCTGAGCTTTTTCTCATAGAAGTCATCTGAGATTTTCTAACCCAGCCAGGAAGGAGATGAGTAGGAGGGCAGGGGAGAGGGACTGAGAGGCAGCTAGAAGGAAGGGGTAGAAAAGTAAATAAGCAATTTTCCTTCTCTTCTCCCATAATATCAAATAATTTGTATCCACTTCCAAAATGCCAGGCAATCAGTATGGGCTGCCTGAGCACCAGCCTTCCTCTAAGGGATCTCTCTTTCTGCCTGTTAAAGATGCACAAAACTGAAGGCAAAGGAGAGATTTTCCTCCTTCTCGCTGTCTTGCCTCCACAGTCACAATTTGAAGCCCATCTTATGGTATCCAAGAGGAAAGCTAAGTTCAGAAGCCAGATGGGGCTGCATGGATTTTTTGGATGACCAAACACTTGTAACTAGCCCTGAGCTCAAATTTTGTTGTTGCTGGAGAGACAGTCATTTCAATCTCAGCTGCAGCACAGTAAACCATTATATTATGGTGTAGCAGATGAATAGCAGGCTGTAATCTATTCTCTGTTTCTTCTATAGGAAAAGCATGATGATTGCACAAAGATTGGTCACTGACAACTATGCAGAGAGGATGTTTCATACCATCCCAACAGAACTGCATAGCTTGAAAGGAAAAACATGTTTGAGAAACTTTCCCAGAACATTTTCTCCCTTCTTCTATCCCAATACTTTCATAAATGTCAGGTTTATTCCTGCATAAGCCCATGGGACCAATTGAGAGTTGTGCCTAATTAACTGTACCTCAAAGCTTATCCAAGTAGAGTCACAAAGGTCAAGAAGCTAAAGGCTAACATGCCTATACTTTCTTATTAATATCCATAATGGAAAAGCTGAATCAATAGAGAAGCACTGTGTCAGAAAACTTGTCCAAAGAAAGTATCTTCAACAGCAAAAATGATGATTACTTCTACTAGCAGGTTCTGAAACAGTAGATTTACATAATTTGGATTTCAGAGTTACATTCAAACAGGTATTATGTTGTATTCAATTACCTAAAGGGCCATCATCAATCTAACTTCTGCAAGTTTCTCTTTGAAGTTCATAAGCAATTAAAGATCTGTGAAGTTAAAGAAGACCTGTCCTCTCTTTCCCTAAATGTACTTCAATGAAGCTATGGTTACATATTTTAACTCAATTTTACAGAAAAAAAGCCAACAAACTATAATAGACTTAAATTGTGACTGACATTTGAAATCAAAGTTACTTTTCTGATGCTGTCCTTATTCAATGTATAGAAAGCATTTGGCATAAAATCTTTAAAGCATCCTACTGAAAAAAATGCAACCTTCTTTGTACTCCTTGGTTGAGCACAGAATCTTTCATGTGAAAAAGACATCTCTAATGTCTCTCTAGTTTTGCAGTCTGTGGTGTTCCTGCTGCCAGAGTAATTTATAACCAGGAGACTAGAATACATTTGGAGTCCACACAAAAAAGAAAACATATACACCTACCAGACTGATTAGTGAAGGCATCAATCATAAAAAATGTGTTTGATAACCCTGTTGGACTGAGCTTTGGCTTTCAGACCCACCTCTGAAAGCCTCTGAAGAAATTATCAGGTCAAGGTGACCTAAATTACAAGTAGAAGCACTTCATGACAAGATCATCAAATCAAATGCAACAGGGCAGTTTTACCCTGGCATAGCTCCCAGTGCTCAAATAGATTCTCACCACTACTCCACCAAATCTTTATCCAGACCTGAACTAAGCAGGAATACTGGCACAAAAAGAATATCACTGACAGCCTCATTATTTTAATGAATTTACCAGATGTTTACCAGTTCATTAGCATTTTAATGATAAACACAACTCACCATGTCAAACACTGATTGTTTTAAACTACCTGTAAGTCTTTGGAATAAATATAACTGCTCTTTCTCATAGAGGCATTTGCTTATTTCAACTTCATACTTGCTAAAAAGTATTTTGTAACTTCAATTTTGACTCCCACACAGGACTTATCTACGTACTGGGAATGCAAGCTGTGGACAGGCTTTGCCAAAGGCACTGATCCTCACTGATCCCTTTTACCCTTGTCCAAGAGGAGGAAAAGAGGTTTTCAGATGACCCCAACTGTCTGATTTTATTAGAAGTTTTTCTTCTTCTTACACATATTAATCTGAACAAACAAGTCCCTGTGTAACAGGTGCTGCTCCTCTTTGGCCATGCCCACATGGCTTTGCATACACTGCAATGCACTGGGACACTCATGTTTCTACACAAGTTGGGAGAGGTGGTAATCATTACCTAAATTTAATCAGGCTCTAACAAATAAGGTGCAATGGATTTAAGCAACACAAGTGATATTTCTGGGGAGCAATTAGAAAGTCTTGCATCTGTCACTCCTGTGGCAAGATGTGTCCCAAGGGCCAATGAAGCAAGCTTTAGCCTGTTGCCAGCAAGGGGACAGGCGACACAGGGGCTTGAAGAATCTCCACCAGCAACCTCTCTGCTTTTCCAGCTTCACAGAAAAAACTCAGAATTCCAGACTAGTAAGACTGCAGTTTTGGCAGAGGGAATCACAGTTGACTTTGGCCTTGGTAAACAGTCACTGGTCCCTTTCTTCAAGTAAAAGTGCTGCTAAGTTCAACCAAACCTAAGTGCACAACTTCACCCTCTGTATCTCCTGAAAACTATTTGTGACACTTTTACTTCTGTGATTTGCTCACCAAATGCTTTTCTTTGTCACTGAAAAATACAAAAAACGTGTAATGCCTGCTCATTAATTCCTCAGATTTGGGTCATTATTAGACCATTAAAAAAACCAAAACCTGTATTCCATCACAAAACAAACTCATATAAAATATGTTCTGTGAATTATTTCAGCTTGCTTAAATAAATTCATTATGTTCAGACTTGAAAGCATTCTCTTCCAATGTCTTCATTAAAAGCAACTACAGAAGTCAGAAGCCATACTCAAGTCTCTCCTGTTTTCCAGTTACCTAAAGATGTCACTACAGTATTTTAATGCTCCCATGAAAGGAATCAATCCACATTTAGAGCAAGAGCAGGGGAAGAGTAACTGAGGCACTCTCAGGACTGAATAAAAGTATTTGGGCAACAAATTTCTGTGGACTGGACAATCTACATCCACCTCAGACTGCACATGTTGCATTTGTTTTAACTTGTGCCATTGACATTATTTGAGAAAACTCCAAAGGGACATTGAGATATTAGATATACCGACCACTGCTTATGTGCATTGCACTGACAGTTTTCAGTTATGGACATGCTGTGTTGCTTTTTCATCCCTGAATTGCCTGACCATTTTCAGCTATGAGGAACCTTCACTTTCTTTAGTAATGTTAATAGTCTTACCTGGCCCCAGAACAGCAGCAGTGTAACCGGTAAGATGGATCAGTTCTGGGCTTTGTCTTCCCTTCACCTTTGTAGAATAGTGTTTTTGACACTGCTTTTGAGCCAACAGTACTCTTTGAGGGGGGATGACAAATTGCTCCTTTTGTTTTGTCCACACTGGCTGAATTAATTAAGGACTGAAGCCAGAGTGCGTGCAGCCGCCCTGTCTCTAGACCTCACACTGCCATCTCTGGTTACAGCATTTTCCTTCTGGGCTCCATAAGGAGCAAGCAACTCCCTGGAAGGATTCTGAGACAATTCTGGATGTGTTCACCTATTATCATTTCCCTAGTGTCATACAATTTATTATTTTGTCAGTGTAAGCTTTCAACGTTATCAGAAATATTTATTTCTGCATGTGGCTAAGAAATCCAGTTTTATAAAGAGATTACGGCCAGAGTTAGTACCTAGGGCCTTCATATTGAATAAAAATCTCTTCAGCTCTATTGCCTATGACTCACAAAAAAAGCCCAAAAAACCCCAACCACTGCTAAAAAAACCCAAATTACACAAGACTTTCCTACACTTGCTTATATGCAAGTTTTGAATGATACACAGAAAAAAATACATTTATAAAATACCCTCCACCTAACTACATGATAAAACAGGTTTCTTCCTCTTTGTCTGATGCCCCCATTGCATCATGCCTCAGTTCTTCTTCCACCATAGTTTTTTTCTCTCCCCTGCCTGACAGGTGAAAAACAATCACTAGTAAGTCACTACATTTTGTTGTTTGGGCATAAGACATTAGCCCTTGAGGTTTTTAGCAATGCTTAATATTAGTCATTTTTCCTTTCCAGCACGATCAGTTTAAAGCATCTAGAAACTTTCTAATTTTGTTTGTTTACTTGCAGCTATACATGGGTATTAGAAGATGTAATTTATTTCTGTTTATGCCTAAGATAAATTCATAAAAACAAGTTAAATGCAAGTAAAATAATTGAGTTTCTGAACAGCAGGTGTTGATATCAAAACCCTTAAGCAAAAATCTATTCTAGAAGTATCCCATTAATAATACTCCTCAAGGTGGATATTAACATATGCATCCATCTTAAATTTAAAAAGTTAGTAAACACAGAATTTTAATTTTTTTTTCACATTTCACTCAGCAGACCAAACATTTCTTCCTTATAATATGGCACTATGAGAAATGAGACCTATGACACCCATATGGATTCCAGTCAGTCAAAAGAAATCATGGAGAGATAAGACCATTACTTCAACAAATTTTCCCAAATTAATGTGATGCTAACAGATAACCCACTATCCAGGCAACTTATTTTCTCAAGTAATTTGAAGCAGAAGCCCAGAATGTGACATGGCACAGCCCTATGTGACAACGGGAAAAATGCTAAAACGTTTTCTGCCCCTGGGCACCACACCAACTAAAACACTCATGAACGAGGATGCAGCTCCTTTGGGAATTGACATGATTAGCATCAGAGCTAGTGATACACATCTTTCAAAACCTGGAGACTGCACTGTATTCATATCTCCTAAACATTATTCAGATATCAATTGAATAGTCCTTGGCTTACTGATAAATTTAAAACCCAAACTATACACACCCATCTGTGCCTGGCAAATAAAATCTGTAGATCCTCACAAGACGCGCTGTTTTGCTTTCTCAGGAGCCACAGGGAAAGGCAGCAAGAACTGGTGTAGAAATCATGGCTACTCAACCAAAGGAGAGAACCCCTGTATGGAACACTCATAAGGCACGTGGTAAGAAAGCACTGGTCCAGGTGCAGCCTTCCATAACAACATATGGATAAGAAATGATGTGCCAAATATCCTGCACTCCATTTGGAGTTTATATTTTCAGCAGATGCTTCAGGAAATCCAGAGGTATTTGATGCAACTTCACTGCAACATAAGAATTATCTATATAATTTACAGTGTAAGCTCTTCACACTCAAGAATGACTTACCTAAAAAAAATGTCAGATTATAAAAGTAATTCTCTCTCTAAAAATTTAAACATTATTTCCAGTACGCTTGAGCATGAAGCTCGTATTTCTATTATTATCCACATAGAAACAGCCTATGAAGGTGCATTATCAGAATTACATATTTTCCTTCTGTATTAAACTGGATACCTGGAAATGGGTATTTCTATGTTTCAAATACATGTGGGCTTCCACCAACTAGGTTAACACCAAAAATAAATTGAAATCTGATGCTGCTGAAATGAATGCAAGCCCTGGCATTTTCAAATCAAAAAACTCAACTACCACTTACCTAATATTTATGATTATATATAACTCATTTAGAAAGGTGATATAGCTATACATTGCATGGAATTTCATGTAAGAATTCTAAAAATAAAAACAAATTTTACAAGTAAGCATATCTTAATTGGATCAGATCCTTCCTAATTGAAATATTAGTTGGTTACTTGGAATTCTTTGACTTCCATTAATTGTTAATATTCCTTTGCCTAGTTAATTATTTCCCATCTCCAAAGCCATATGATAGAAGGATGGTTATTAAAAAAAGTAGATTACAGATCATAAATATTATGCACTCACTTCATAGGATGATAATGAAAAAGCTGGCATTGAAAATTTCTCTTATGATAATATGAGTATTGAAAAAAACCTCTGTGGATACTTATTGCCTTAATCTCTACATCTAGTATATCAAAATCGCATATATAGACAAATACCTACTGGGGATAGGGGGCCTGCAGAGGGAGAAGATAGAGACAAAATAACAGGAAACTGGAATTTCAGTATTTTAGAGACAAATATGTTAGAAAGGTAATTAAAAAAAAAGTTGTATTGCCTCTCTAATAGTTTTCAAGAACAACAGAAATCCCCACAGGTTTTTTTACGGAAGATACCAGAACAGATGGAGTGGGAAGTGAAGTCCAATAATTAGAAGTGGAACAGATTATCTTGCATTTTCCCTAAATAGCTGTGTTACAATTGCCTGATCATAACACCAGGAAGAGCCCTGTCCTTGCTGTATCTGCAGGATGTGTGACTCACGCTCCTGTCCCCCCCTCAGGCAGCTGGCCCTGCTTGTTCCTGTGGCTCAGGACTCACACACCTGCACAGCAAACAGCAGAGTTTACAGCAGTTGTGCTTCACTCTTCCTTTCACACTTTTTCCTCAGTATTGACATCCCCAAGCCAAGCAAACACCACAAGCACTATTTTGCTATCAAAGCAAGTTTGTTAGCACTGGCTCCTTGTCAAGTCTAAGCAATTAAATAAACGACAAAACATCCTTTACTATATTTAGAAGAAACATGCTGGCAGGAGTACAACTGCAATTTGCTATTATCTGTAGATACTGTGGAAATATTTGCCATTAGTTTCTTAAATGAGATAGCTCTCTAGACTTCTAAAGCAACCCAGACTATTTGTTTGACTGAAAAATAGAGTGCCATGTCAAGGCTTAACAGGGACAATCTCAGTAAGCTGGACTTTTTCTGATAAAACAGTAAAAACAATTAATAAACGCATTGCTGTGGCCTACATTACAGCTGAAGTTTTGCAGTCTGTCCCTGTTGGTTTTTCTCAGAATCCCCTGGACGGGTCAAGCTTTTCCCTCTGGTCTCCACAGACTGAGCGAGCAGCATTACCCACCTCCTCTGCTCTTATCTGCTTCTAGGAAACATTGCTTTGGACTTGTTTTCACTTTGAAGTTTTCCAAGTATAAAAGAAAAAACAGCTGCATCTTTCTCAGCTCTCTGTTCTCCTGCCATCTGGACTAATGGAGATCTTTCTGAAATCCTTAGGATCCTTTCACTCAATTTATTTAAACCAGCCCCCGTCCTTGCCTTTTGTATGTCCCAACCCAAATGCAGGGAGAGGTGGTGTTTGCTTTGCTGCTGTCCCCTTAATTGAAAACACATCAGGTAATACCTGCTGAAGCCACAGTCTTGTTCACAGCATGGTGCAACTTCAGTAACAGTCTCCATATTTTCCCTCAGTGCATGTTCTTGGGTGCTGAGCACCAAGCCTGTAATTTTCCCAGGACAAAGCACTGCACTCCCTTCCCTTCTGGGTCAGGAAGCACAAGTCTTCTTACAAACTGAGGCTTCCCTGATAAAGAACAGGAGCAAAATAGCCCAATATATATTACCATGAAAGTTTCATAATTTGGAGGAAAGCGCTTAATTGCAGTCAGTTTTTCAGAGTCTGTTATCTCTTCAACTCTCATATAACCGGATTTTTCTCAAAATCCAACTCTTCCCCCATGATTCTGGCACCACTGAGGCCACCATCTAACCCTCAGTGAGCCTCAGCACAGGCTTTCTTTCAGGAGGTACTGAGCTGTTACCCACAAACACAGCCAAGTCTGTCACCAGGAATGCTGCTGAGGGAATCATTTGTTATTTGTTGGGCAGATTTATTTTTGCACCTGGCTTTTTGTTCCTTATTCCCCTCCAATATGCCACCCCACCAGCTCAGTAGTGCTGTGCCCAAAGGTAAGAGGGGTCTAGACACATCCATCCTCACAGATGTGGCTAACCCCTTAACCACATTAGACCATTTCCAATGCTCTTGAACATCATCATAGCTCAGAGAATTTCATGCCTCATTTGCTTTTCCCACATAATACACAATCTCCTATAAAAAATATAGTTACCCAAGCTGCTTCTTGTTTTCTTTCTAAAGTTTTCTTATTGGTATTGCCCTGTAAATATTCTTAAGATAAAAGATTGCTGCAAGAACTAATTTAGGTTATTCAAAGAGGTCTCTTGAAAATATTGGCATTGGAAACCCAGGTCTCCACCAAATGAAAACTGTTTCCCTTCCAATTATAAGTTTCAAGTTTTCAGAAATTTCAAAAGGAGTTTGTGCATTCAGTCCCCCCCTTCACTATCCAAACCATCACAACACCAGTCACAATCTTTCCTTTCCTTGCCATCATTTCCATAGCTAGGCACATGCTTTTAGAAGAACCACTATCTTTTCTGCTTAAACAGAAAAAACTTATGATACAGGGAAGAAAGGCAGATATAAAAACCTTCATGGCACTTTCCATGTAGTCTACACCTGTTCCACATTAAATTTAATTGCTCTGCCACAGCACAGGCCATGCAGCACACAAGCACCTGTCCAAAAGAGGTCAAACACACCTTTTGTACGTGTTCTTTCTAGCTGTTGCCCCTAACTTAAGCAACAGGAACATCTTTATAGGATTTTCTGGAGTATTTCAACTTCCTCCTAATCAGATCTACTTCCTTGAACAACTACAGCAAGGCACAAGTCAGAGCTCAAGCTTCACAAGCTACCAGCGCATCTTGTAGCACCATACCTGGAAAAAAATAATGCAGAGACCTGAGCCCACACACGAGTAGGAGCCAGGCTTAGGACTTCTCTCACTTAAAAATACAAAGAAGGCTACTTGACCCTGCCTGTGGAAAGAGTACAAGAGCTACATCATTTTTCTAGCTTTCTAAAGTTCTGGAGGTCATTTACACGAGGAAGGCAAGTGCTTCAAGTTTACCAGTGCCTTACAATATTCAGAAGCTTCGTATGCTTTTCTCTGACCACACAATCATGAATGATTTCAGCAAACCAAAAAGCATAATAAAACACATACCATGTAAGCCTGTAAAAGCTCCCCACTATTAATCAGTGCCATGATGCTTACTGAAGTCACCACCACCTCTGCAGCACTTAAACATGTATATACACACATATAAACAAACAGCTTAAGACTCAGAGGTTAATAATTTCATTTCAACTCAGTGCTTTTGTAACTTTGGGTGCTGTGAAATAGTGAGCAACTATCAAGCCTGAACAAACCTGTGCTGTTGTAATTGTGTGTTTAGCTTTGATGATCAGTGAGAAGAACACACCACGTGCCTGAAATTTGCCCCCAGTTCTTGGGGCTGTCCTGTGCAGGAGCAGGAGCTGGACTTTGATGATCCCTGTGGGTCCCTTCCTACTCAGAACAGTCTGTGATTATGTGAGTTTTTGCAACTTGATCCCGGAAGGAGGGCAGCCTGCTATTCAACATTAAAATATAACCTAAAAGACTGATAAACTGAATTTCACTAGCATTTTCCCTGCTATTCTTCTTAGAATTAAAAGGGTTACTAGCTAGCTGTCTGCTACAGAGTTGTATTTAAAATAACTTCTGGGGGAAGAAAGAAACAAAAAATTGAAAAGAAATGCTGTCTGTTTGAATTTTTTGAAGAGTTCATAAAAGGGGACCTCGGAGCACAGGGTTACAGACAGCATGCAGTCATGGCATTCAGAAGATCAAAGTCCACAAATCCTGTCTCTCTTGAATTAAGGTGCATTGCTTTACTTATTCATCAATGCTGACTTTGAGAATAAGTTAGAACTTGAAAACTTATAAAACGAAAATATATGCTATCTATCTACCTTCTATTTACACTGGGGGAATGAAGACAACAGATGTCAAATTAACAGATCTGCTAGCCCAGACCGCCACATTTGTGATGTTATTGAACATTAATTAAAAAACAGGGGTATATAACTAAAAACCCTATTCTGCTTTGGGGTGCAGCAGTGCTCCAGCCCTGCCAGGGCTGGTACATAAAGACTCTTGATGCTGTTATATTTTCAAAGAATGTATGACATGAACTTTGACAATTCTACCCTCAACTTACCTTCAGAGAGAGAGAGAAGAAAAAAAACAAAAAAAACCAGAAAAGAAGCAGGTAACAGAATGCTTCTGTTAAATTAAATTGCAATTGCACTAAAAAATATTTCTTTTTACCCAAGCATTTGAACTGACTTAACAGTGCTTCAACTGATTTAAGCCTTTCCAAAAAAGGCTTTTCTCCTCCTTTCCCAGAGACTAATTAATATCACTTTAATATGACTATTTAATATGACTATTATCACTTTATTTCATCAACTAAATGTAATTAATCAAACACTATGCTGAAAATAAAGACAAATAAAGTGAAGTGTGAAAGCATTTTGAAAAGATGTGCCATACAGCCTGTATCTACTTTCCATAATGACACCAGGAGCAGGCTGGGCAGCCCCACTGCTCCTCTTCTACCACCCCTTGAGCCAGCACCGGGAATCAGACCAGTTGTAAACAAACACAAAACAACAAAAGAGAAATCTGCCTTCAAGCAGACCAGGGGGCTGGTCGAGCTGAAATCACTGTTGTGAAACTGAGAGCACCAAGTTGGCGGCAGCAGAAATGAAATATTTTGTTGAGCACTGATGAGTCTTATTCTCATCCAGACTCATTTGAACTGGGCCTCATCTTTCCTGCAGTGTAACAGTCAAATTTCATGCCTGCCACATTGTGGTTTTGGTTATTTCTCTCAGGGTGATATCTGCTTAAGTTGACATCACGGCAGTGTTAACTCAAGTTCATCGTATGAATGCAGCAGCCCAGTCCTGCATTCCCAGAATAGGGATTCCTGCTCATGTGCTGCACTGGTTACTACTCAGCTCTTGATTTCCTTTATATACTTTGGCATTATTCATTTTTCCTTTCCTTCAAAGGGAATATAACCTATTACTTCTTAAAGAAAGTCTGTTTGTTCTTCTCTTTTAAAATTACTGTGACCCCATCAGCTCTCTCACTGCTCTGGAACCTCTTTAACAAGTACCATAGATCTGTATTTTCATCCATACAAGTACCCTTGTGGTGTGTCTGTCAGAGCCAGAGCTTTGAAGATTCTGCTTCATCGAGACACTCTGACCTGTTCTTGCAGGCTTTTTTTGTTTATATTGGCAACGGTCACATGAAAACCACTGATCTTTCTAACAAAAAGTAATTAAAAACTGGCTCCATGCAACCCAAACTTCATGGTTTTATCTGACTCTCATAACAATCCACCTTTTAATTTAGTATTTTTAAAGCATTGTAACTGCACTTACAGAAAGATTTCTTCAAGTTTGATGCTTATTTCGGTCTCATTTTATTTTCTATTGTTTTCCCCTACAGATTCATATTGCTCTTTCTTCATCATTCTTAGCAATTTAAAACCCTTTCCATTTCCTACCTCTACACAGAGCTCTTGTGTTTGAGTAGGAATTTTATAGTTTAGCCAAATGATTCTTGCCATATTTCCTAACTTGCCTCTGCTATGAGACAGTTTGCAGCTGTGTTCTTATAAGGGTTTCTTCAGAAGAACTTTCAAACCCTTATAGTATGGTTGATAAAAAGAAATACCCTGATAAGGATATCTTAGAGGAAAAAAACTTGGTTTCCTTTCACTTCTGAATCCCTGGTTATATACTGTGGTAAATAATTGAGTAATTCTGAGTAGTGAGAAAGAAGCAATGAGCCCTGCACTTTTTTTCCTCCCTGTTCTGATGCCTGATTTAATATACTTAAATTCCCAATCATTGGGCTTTAAATTCACATTTAATCATTCTTATCAATTCTCTCAAGAGAACCACACATCTTTAACCTCACTTCATACTTTGTGATTGGCAAGACTGAAGAGAGGATTTTCTGACTGAAAGGCAATGCATATTTAACAGAAAGCATATGGTTTGAAATATGACTTTGTGTTTCTAAAACATTCAAAACTTAACAATGAGAGTTGAAACTATATAATTCAGAGAAAGGGTATTTTGGTTTTGTGAAGTGGAAAGAACTGGGAAAAAGCACAAAGGAGGAAAAATACTGCTATTGCAAAGGCATGGCTTCCACCCCCAGTGATGTTTCTAGTAATATGCCAATCCTAGCAAATGGGAGAGCAAAACCACTGAAATGCTACCCAGTTTCCTGGAGAAAATTACTCATGTAAGATTCTAAAGTCACAGTTGAAGGCATTTGATGAGTATACGTTAAGACACAAAGCAATTTTTAAATACTTTATCTGCAATAGAACCCTGCTTTTCCCCTTTCAATTGCCTATATTTACAAAACTAACACAAGCAAGCTTGCTTTTATAAACTTAAGATCTGGAGCTATGATGTGTGATGTAAAAAACTCTGGCAAATAATTTAAACACGGATCTATTACCCTGGTGCAAATCTGTCATCATTCCTTTTAAGTCCAGAGAATCACCAGATTAGCAGCAGTACAAGTGTGAAATCTGGGTGAATAACTTCAGCAAGAGGAGCTCTGTGTAGAAACAGCAGCTGCCAGGTCAGATACCATAGTGAACCTTTCCCAGTGCAAAGCAATAGCAAGACAAGGTTCCAAAGTATTTGTTATCAGATTCATGCTGTCAGTTTGGTACTGCATGCACAGAAACTGCTACACGCTCTTTGTGGATTCATAGTTCTCAAACTGCAGCACAGAGGAACAGAGGAACCCACTGAGGACACGAGACATGCCAACACTGACTGGGAAGAGGTGAACAGCTGACAGCAGCACTTGTAAGAGGAACCCAGCAAGGGACTCTGCAGAGCAACTCCGAGTGCAGGGAGGGCAGCACAGCCCACCCACTCTGATTATTACCACTTCTATTGGACTCTCCCTCCATTTCTGTGCAGATGTCTGAATTATAACGTCTTACATAAATATCTGCTACAGTGGCATGCTAAATCTGCAAGGAAAGGATGAAACACTGGTTCTTAGTTAAGGTCAAGGCTGGGATGTTTCTGTGGATGCACCAGACAGTTTCAGAGTTCATCATGCATTCCAGAATGGGTTTAAAATATGCCACATATCTCCCCAGTAGATACCACCTTTCAGAGTGAAACCATAGCCCAGAATACACTCAGGGCCATATAACCTAAGAATTCTGACTTAGAGATCTCAGACTTTGGTGCTCACAAGAACAGAGGTTTGAACATGATCAGCATTACGCAGTATTTCTATTTCTGTACATACATGCTCACATAAGCAAAGAAAATCTGTAAATCAATTTAAAACCACACAGTCTTCATATGTTGGGCTAGGTATAGATCGATAAATCATTCTGTCATGTACTGGTGCAGAGTTAAAACGATTTAGACAAAAAATACAGAAGATAAAAATATCTGGACATTTTGTCGGAAAAATTTTTAGTACCCTTGGCCATGCAGTGAGAAATATAAGAAAAAGGTAAAAATAGTATAAACGTTTGATGTGCTTCCAAATAGTATTTGGGTTGAAAGTGCAAGGGATTGACTTGCCAGAGTAGCAATTAAGGTGAAGGAGGAAAAATCCTAATAGAAGCCTAATAACCTGGTCACAGCATGAAGGACAAAGCTCAAACTATCCATGTATCCTTTACACGATGGACTCTTAAATCCATCTCTGATAAAGCTTATTGTTCTGAGCAGCAGATACCTTTTAACTGGAAAGGATTTACAAATTGAAAAGAGAATGAGGTAAAGCAAACTCTGGGAAGTTCAGAAAACACAAAAAGTTAAATAGTGACACCCTTGGAACAATACACAACAGATGCAGAGGCTAGAGGGGCTACAGGTATTTAAAAGACTTCTGAGGTGAAGAATTCTGAAAGGTTTTGGAAAATAGAGAGAACTGAAATAAAAAGGTGTGAGAAAAACAGGTCTGAACATCACGGAAAGCCTCTTGACACCAAGATTATTCTGAGGGATACTTAATGTTCACAGTAGCAGCCTTTTTTAGCTGAACCAAAGTGCAGAAATAATCTCCTAAGCGATTTTGAGAGTCTCAACAGCACATGCATTTGTAGCAAGACTGAATAAAACAGCGCTGTATGTACGAGAGAAGCAATTCCACACTGGCAAGGAGAGGATTAGATGCCAGCAATGGGTACCACGATTGCATTTGTTAAAGACAATTTGCAATAAGGTATTGATAGTCATTGCTCAACTTTTACGAAGTACAAGCATGGCCTTACTTCATTTCAAGGATGCCATATCTTTCAGAAAGTTTTATCATGAATTTTGTTCAAGAGATGAATAAAACAAAATTTAACAGGATCAAATAAAACCACAAGCATACATTACCAGCTAACATCAATGAGAACCCCAATGCAATGTGTTTTATTGGGTCCATTTTATAGCGAAAAAGTAGTTCCTTCCTCCACAGAGTTGTCAAAAGTTTAACATTATAACATAGAACTAGTCAGAAATAGCTCTGTATTTCTCTCTATAGAGCAGTAAAATGCTCTAGCTTAAGAAACATGAACACTTATTTCTGTTTCAAAATAGCATTTTTATTTTCTGATGGTACTTGCATTCTTTTTCACTTGAAGTGCAGAAGACAATATAAATACTAACAGTACCATTCTGGAATTATGTACCTACTGCTGTGGAGAGGTAAAGCAGAAAAACTTTTTACACTTCTGTCAAATCTGGTCGTTGACAACTGAACAATTTAGTAGTTCTGAATACAGGAGCAGTTGCAAATTCTGGGAAAAGAAGGTTGCTAAGATTCCCTTGATGCAAGTGGAATTTTCCACTTTATATAAATACTATTTTTGTCAAAGCAATTTGTAAAGTCATGCTACCACTGCACATGAAATGGAAAGTTCCACAGCTGTAATGGAACTGGGAGCTTTTGTTCATGGAACACTTTTGTTTTCATATTAAAGACAAACATGCGTCAAACTCAAAAGCAGCATTGCTTATCTTTGCCGTAAACACAAGATTTACAATTTTATTCCTAAATATCAGTTGTATCTCATTTTAAATGCTAATGTTCCATAATGCATTTCTAGCCAAGTTCAGATAAAACACCCTGAGCACCCTGGGCTGCTGGATGCCATGTGCCTTACATCCACTGTAACAATCAGCTTGCATGCAAAGCACTGGGAGCTGAATCAGGAAAAAGCAGCAGCTTTCATTTAGGGACGTTAGGATCTGTGCAAGTGGCAGCAAAGGAAGATATCTATCCAAGAACTTATATTTACTCTTTCCAGAGTGATGGTAACTTTCAGCTATCATTCCTACATGTATCGAAGCACTTTGATTAAAATCTGATCACTGAATCATAGAAAGTAAGGCTAGACAATCTCAAGTCATCCAATTCATCTACATGAAATAAACCAAGAATTCTACCTCAAATCTACAATGTCAGTCAAACACCACATTATTTGAAAATCACTTTACTATAAATAGCACTCAGAACAGTGGGAAAAGAACTACAGGTAAGTGAAAAGCAGGGAGAGAAGAGAGAGAGAAAAAAAAAAAGACTGGCTCCAGGGAATTTGGTGTATTTTCCATACACACATGTATCTCAAAAACACTCTCCCAAAAAACATATCTTTTAACAGCTCTATTGAAGAGAAGCCACAAAATTCCCTAATACATGTCACATTTAAAGGAATGGTCAGGAAGATTATATCATACTTGCAAGAGTAGATAGAAAATAATGATGAGTGTCAAGATCTTGCTCATAGTCTGGAACTTTAATTACTTAAAAGAAAAGATAGAGGAAAATAATTAGAAAGATGATAGCTGTTAATGATGCAGAATAATTGATGGAATTATAACAACTGCTTAGGCATTTCGAGGATCATCCTTCAATAGCAAGAAAGAACAGTTCTGTCTGTTAAAAAGGTAAGAGAAATATAGAAATATCAACCACTTTTCCCTGAAGGTCTGGACTGCTCAATGTTTTGGTTATGCTGGAAAAACAATAGTTACAAAAGTATAAATATATATTTGGCTTGCAAAGAAAATTGTCACCGGTGATAAATCACAGAAAAAAAAAATTGTATGCAACTTTCAGAAGCGTTTATAGGGCCAGAATTTAGGACAATAATAGTTCTGCTTATAGATTTAACACAGAGTACAGTAATTTCATGACCATAAGGCACACCGGACTATAAGGCGCTCCCCCGGGAGGAGGCAAATTTCGCAACTTTGTACATTACATAAGGCGCACCAGACTATAAGGTGCACTTTTTTTTTTGCAGTGAGGATTCACCCCCAGCTCCCCCCACGCAGTTGCTGCCGAGGCCCTGCCTCAACCCGGAGCCATGGGCCCCTGGGCCCGCCTGTACCCAGCAGCCGCGGCCCCACCTCCACTTGCCAGCCGCAGCCCTGCCGGCTCCCCCCGCGGCTCGCACTTCTGGGTTGGCAAATTTCTGGACTTTGTTCATTATATAAGGTGCACCGGACTATAAGGCACACTCCCGGATTCGGGCCAAAATTTTAGTCAAAAGGGTGCGCCTTATAGTCGTGAAATTACTGTACATCAAAAGGGAAAACCGAACAGTTTTCTTAGTGGCTGACATCACAGTGATGTGCTGATAGCACAACTGGTAGAATATGCAGGGTGCCTTTCTCTTCCCCATGTCACTGGTATCTCCCTCAGCATCCTGTGCCCACACTTTGCTCTCACAGCAAAGCAGGAGACCTTGCCTTGAGGGTCCCCACCCACAGCGACCTGCTGTCCTGGGAGCCTGCTCCTGTAAAATGTTCCACTTTTCATCACCACAGCTTCCCACAAAGTTCAAGCCCTGATCTGGAAGAGATCCCTTGTAGAGAGTCACATCAGTGCTGACTACAAAGACAGCTTTCTTAAGTGATCCATCTTTTGAAGGACACATATTTGTATAAAATTTAAAAAAATATATAAGAGAAAATAAGCAAGACAAAAATTTCATTAGTTCATTCAAACTAATACTAAACTTTTCACAAGACAGTTAGGGTGCTGTTAACACCAAGTAATAAATAGCTTGTAACAGTGCTGTCCTTTGGAATGTTCCAGTGTTAACCACAGCAGTGGCTGCACTGATCTGGTCTCAAACTGCACAGCAGAAGAAGCTATAAGCAAAAAAAAACCAAAAAAACAAAAAAACAACTAAACAAAAAAACCCCAAAGATGTTGTCATGCTGGTTATGCTGTAATAGCTTAGCTTAAGTTTTGTCACACAACACGTTGACATTTGAAAGGTTGACAATGGTACAGGTTAGAACTTCAGTTTTATTAAGAGTGTTAAGAAAGTCTTAATAACTGAGAACTTCAAAAACTCTATTATTTTATTTGAATTAAATGCATGCTTTGGATTTATTTATATTCTTTGAGACCCAAAAGGCCGCTCAGAAAGCTTTCATATCTGAGACAAATGAAAACAAATAAGGAAACCAAACTTTAAGAATTGGATCTGTTTCCTAGAGCAAGTAGGCTAAATTATTGGAATACAACAAACTAAATAAAATACATTAATGTTATCTTGCATTTAAGAAGGGCACAAGCAGGTATAACTGGAGCCACAGTAACCAAGGACCACGTGAGTATCTGTGCAGTTTTCTGAAGTCTAAGAGAGACATCAGATGGAATCCTGTGCTGTTGTAAATGAGCAAAGCTGTTCTGTTTGCCTGCATCAAAATAGGGTTTGTTTGATGCTGCCAAGTAAGCTGTGGAGAACAACTGGTTGCACTTTCCATTCTCCATCTTTCTCATGGAGGAGAAAAGCCTTCTTTGATAACAGAAGTCCAAACAATGGGGAACCCCAGATTCAATAAATGAGGTGAGACTTATACAAAATACAGAACACTAATATGATACTGGAGATTCAAATGCAAATTCAGCTAATTCAAGACTGCAGAAGGTGTCTTGGTGCACACTGAACTGACAACATGCATACATACAGATTAAGAGGCAGAATTCCCACAGTACATCCAGCACCACTAGTTCATATAGATTTGTCAAATATCAGACAAAAAAATACTCAAAATAATAGAGTTTTGTTTTCATTAACTTAACACATCTGTCACTACTTTTTCTTAAGAATGGATTTCCTTATTTAGCATGTCTCTGCATTAAAAAACTACTATAATTCCTATTCTCCCTGCTTTAGCATCAATCATCCTTTCTAAAAATTTTTCTCTCATAGCTGGTTTCCAGCACTAGTCTCCGCAATGTTCAGTCTGACTTCTCATGACCTTTTCCCCCTGAATTTTTTTCAATTTTACATCCCAGTAAAACTTCCAAATCCCTGATACCATGAGATTAAGATCGAAACAGATGATAATCCCACCTCAACCCCTTCTTATTTTATTATTTTTAAGTAAAGCATTGCCTTTTCTTTTTTAACATACTTCCTTTTTCAGATCAATGCTGAAGTTAGATGAGAACTTCAACTGTTATTGCCTTTAGGAACTGACTCCACTTTTCTGAAGTGGCTCTTGTTCTCTGTTCCATGAAGAAACTGCAAAGAAAGCCTGAGCTGCTCTCCAGGTGCCATATACTGTACATACAAGGAGCTCTTCACTTTTCATGCAATTCATTCCATTAGAGATGGCAAACCACAGCTTTGAATTTTAAAGCAGGACCTCTTGTATAATTTATAAAAACTGCCAATTGCATCAACTTTACTTTTTCTGGTGTATTTTCTGCTTCAAAATGTCCCATGCTGTTCTACTTCAGCCATAGTTGCAGTATCAATTACTGGCTATAAGTGACCATGCACTGGCATCTGTTTTGTTGCTATCAACAATCCCTTGAACGTTACAGGTTTTTGG
This sequence comes from Turdus rufiventris, assembly GCA_013186435.1. Classification (NCBI taxonomy): domain Eukaryota; kingdom Metazoa; phylum Chordata; class Aves; order Passeriformes; family Turdidae; genus Turdus; species Turdus rufiventris. Next base: position 3,277,431 of record PYHW01010052.1, on the reverse strand, counting down.
CTGACAACATCACCTACTGCTTTGTTGTTACTGCTTAAAGTTGCCATAGAGACAAAAGAACAGCTGAATAGCAATCTTAATGCTCAAGAAATGGTTATTTTTTAGTAATAGGATGCTACTTGCCTGTACAGAGTCTCGGGTTCTAATGGAATTTATTTTCAATAGTAAGTTTTGAGTCAGAGCCTTACTCAAAAAAAATTTTAAAAAAAGTCAGAGACAAAAGAGCCTTTGTGTTTCCTCATGCCCACTGTAGTTCTGCTGCTAATGAAGAGGCAAAGGAGACTGTCTCCCTGCTGTGGCATGAGTAAACACAGCAGAAGTTGACTCCAGCCCCATACCCTGAAGGATAAAACAGTCACTGCACAAAGACCCTTACCTTATTCTCTCTCCTTACACGTATATTTTCCTCTTCTTATGCCTCAAAACGGGAGGCAATAAAGAAGCTTCATGCTTCATCTTCTTCACCAAGTAAAGCGCTTCACCACCTCATGCAAAGTGCTGCTTCCTCCGTAGAAACACAACACAACCTAGGGGAAAAAAATCAAGGATTCCCTCCTTGAATTTTTTCCTCTAGCCATACAGATCTGCTTTCTCTCCAGTACAACTCTTCCTGCACAGGGTATGTGCAGAAGCTCAGACTAACAGCTGAACCCCATTGCTCTCTGCTCATAATCTATTAACTCATATTACAGCATAGCTTGCAACTGATGGGAATTGAGGGCACTCAGCCCTGGGATACTTGGAACCTTTCAGATTCCAGTCCTAGGCTTTGAAATCCCTCCATCTCCCCACAGCTCCTGCCCCTGAATGGACAGAATGCATGGGATCAGAGTAAGCATTACCTTTTCTATCTTAAATCCTGTTGTTGAGGAGTCAGAGAATTCCCAAAGATAATTAGAAAAAGGATATTATCCCTGGTTTGGTACAAACAAAATGCAATAAATCAGAACCCTGTCCTGCAAAGCCATCCCACAGACAGAGCAAGCAGCTGTCAGGAACAGCTGAAAGAATATTTTCCTGTCTAAGAGTCTTTGCCTCACCCTCAACTTGACACCACTGCCCTGCTCCCAAGAATTTAGTGGCATCATGAACACAAAACCTATTCCCATGGTCTGCTGCCTGACCCTCCCCCAGCAGCAGGAGCAGCTTGAGCCCCTCAATTTCCTATGAGCAGACCCTGACTTGCTGCTCCTGCAAGGTGCAGGATAGGAGGAATGTACTAGCAAGACAAGTGGTAGGGGATAGTGCAGAAGAGGAGGAAAACTGAGATACAAGTAATTCTTCCTCCTCCACACCAGACCACCCTGTTGAAAGATTCCTACACACCCTTTCCCTGTCACTGAATTTTCTTGCCCCCCTGCCTCTGTTCCCCACAGCCCTGACATCCCACTGGAGGCTCCTTTCACCTCTACCCTGGCCTCTGGTGAACCCTCAGCTTTCAACAACCTGGCCTCTGTGCCAAAATACATTTTGTTGACACTTCAGAAAGAACACTTTACACTGACAATCATGAGCTTTTGCTCACACTGGACAAAATCTGCTTTTACTAAGAAGCCTTGAATTTACTTTGGAGCTCACACAGGAGCAAAAATATTAAATGTTAATATATGAAAGGGCAAGCAGGCTTTAACAGTGGAGGTCTGTTCCTCCAGCTTGGGAGTTTCCAGCTGAGTGAGAACATTCTAATGATAAAATGAAATTAAACACAGAGATTGATTCTAGTTTTACACATTCTCTGACCTACAGCAAAGGTGCTTAATGTGGAAATAAAATCCTTAAAAATCACCACTCTTCGTTCTTTTGAGCAAGTAATTTTCTATCAATTGAGGGAGAAGATAAATTCAGCATCTCAGACATCACTCATCTAGGGCTTAAGGGACATGATGTAAATAACCACAACAACAAACAGAAGGAGTGGGACTATAAAAGCAACTTAATCAGAAAGAAGGCAAGACCATATTTTAAATAAGCTCCTTGCCCACTCTCAGGAGTTTTGTTAATCCAACCTCAGCATTGCCTAAGCAGGTCCTGCTCTAGGTTTGCTCAATCACACAGATTGCACGCTTTAGGAAAATCACCCAGCAAGACAAGAGCTGGTTTCAAAAAGATAAAGTGCTCTGCTCTGATGGAGCAGAGAGGCAGCAGCCCCTGTGCCAGGGATGCCCAACAACAGCACACAATGCAGCAGGAGCCTGAGACCTGGGCACCACCCGCTCACTGCTGGATTCTGAGTCTGAGCCAACTCAGAGCCCCAGCTACAGACAGGAAAATGCAGTTTGGCACATTACTGCTGACAGATTGACAAGTCCAATTCTACACCTCTCTGAAAGGGAGAGCTGAAGGGAAAAGACAAATCTTAATACTAATAATAATCACAGAATTAAGTAGGTTGGAAAAGACTAAGTCCAATCTATGACCAAACACCACCTTGTCAACTAAACCATGGCACTAAGTGCCACATGCTGTCTTTTCATAAACATCTCCAGGGAAGGCAAGTCCACCACCTCCCATGGTGATAAAAAAACAAAACAAAACACCAACCCCCCCCCAAAAAGAAAAAAAAAAAAACAAAAACAAACAAAAAAAACCCCACAATGACATTTCTGATCAAGACTGAATGGAAGCGAAAGAAGTCCACACACCATGAAATGAGGCAAAACTCAGAAGGAAAAGGGAATTAGTTGAGTGGCAGCCTCAGACTCTATCCCAATGGTATTTTTATCTAACATGTTTGGAATTGCTCTCACCTTGGGAGCAAAAAAACCTTCCCAGAAACATATTTTAAAGAAATGTGTGATGGGACAGGAAATAAAATGTTCCCGTTTAAAGTGTTATATGGAAAGACTATTTTATAGGGCAAAGACTTTTAGAAAAGAATTTTCAATGAAAAAAACTCCAGATGGAACTCAAAAAGAAACAAAGCAAGACACTGATAAAGTCAAGGACAAGTTGTATTTGAAAATTAACATGCATTCATAACATATATGGCATAATGAAAGGGTGTGTATTTAAAACCTAGTAGCTATTCACACAAAACTGTTGTGAGGTACACTGCACTAGCATCTATGTGAAGCATAGCTTAATCTGCTTAAGGAAAGCTGAGAAAAAAGATGTAACTTCCTCAGACAAAGTATGAATCTTTCCTTCACATGACTGAAATGATTACAAACTCTTGACTCCCAGTGCTAGCAGTTTGCCTTGTATTTCAGATCCTGTTTTTAAGTCCCTTAAATAAAAACCAGTATCTGGACAAACCAGGGGTGAAGGAGTAGGGGGTCTCAATCTACATAAGTGCAGAGGCAGAGCTGCATTTATGACAAACAGTAAACAGAGGTCAAATACAAAAAGTTTTAAAATGTATCTAATCAAATCACAAAAACAAAGAAGAGTGCAGAAGCTGGCAAACACACCCACAGATCATCCAGCAACTTCTAGCAATAACCACTAAAGGCAGAGATTTAACTGCTGTCTTGCTCTATTAGCCAAGAAGTTCCTTGCTGCACTAGTCTGTGAAAAAGTGACCTCCTTGGTGTGAAGGCTCAGGTGTGGGAAGCCTTTCCCTCCAGAAGCCTGGCAGAGAGAAGCTGCAGTACTGCCCTGGAGCAAGGGGCCCTGGGCAGAGCACAGAAGAGCTGCCACAGCCACTGTGCAATAGCCTTGCAATAACTCAAATTAAAAAACCTTGCTGCCCTTCTACAAAGTGCATCTTTCATCTTTTTGATCCTTTTGGTGTGAAAAATTATTCCAGATGCGATTTAGCTGGAGTTTGCATACTTTCTCAGAGGTCAGTAGCAGATACATCATTATTTATGTTCATATTTCCTTAGGGAATTAATCCTTAGGGTATCATGGTTTTAAAATTCTGATGAAAGGCCTTAAAATTCCCCATGGATTTGTATTCATAATTGACAGTATTACATAACTTTTAAGTACTGAATGACACACAATTGGATACAAAATACTGACTTTGTAAAAACTTTGTTATGCTTCTTAATATTTCTTACACTTCCTTTGCTCTAAGAAAAAGGATTTCAATCCCTGATGCTTGGATTTACACAAAGCAATTCCTCTATTTCAAGTAGAAGCATTTCCTTTGTTTAATTTTAAAAAGCAAAGACAGTGCAGAGATCCTCATTTTTGTTAGACTTGCATAACTACATATCAAAGTACTTGTCAGATAGCTGTAACAGATGGATTTCCCAAATCTTACAACTCCAACTAGGAGCAAATGAAATCCATAGGTTTGCAGGCTAAGAATGTTAAATGTATCTGGATGAATCTTTCCTGTTTAGACCAAATATTAGAAAGTTTTAAATGTGTTCTGTGGTTAGATTTTCTATAAGCAGCTTACCCTCCCAGTTTACAAAAGCTGTTAATTCCTGTTAACTCAAAATGCCACCCAGATCCTGGTAACATATCTTTGGAACATTAAGACTATCACTAGCTCCTAAGTATCACACCGCAGTATAGTAAGTCTTTACATTTAATTTAACTGGAATCCTGTAGAAAGAAAGTTATTTACTTGTTTTCATTTGCTTGTTTGTTCCACCATTATTAAGCTGTAATAGGATCCCATCCCTTTCATTATTTGATACTATTTCTTAATGGCCAAACTTGAACAGGGACTCAGAAAGTAAAATGATAGTGCTCTTAATGTCCCATGAGCAGGCTGCTGAAACAGTAAAGTGATACCATTTACAGCTGCTGGAACAAAACATTTGGCTTAAAGACCTCTCATGTAATGAAACTTGTTTCAAAGCACCATATATGCACAGAGAATGCCACTAAAAGTAGCTCCAAGGCTGCTGCATGCAAAGGAACAGCAACACTCAAAAGGCAGAACACCCAGTGTCACCTTTATGATCCTGGTGACCAGGACAGAGCCAGTCACTAGCTGCACTGCAAGGAAAGCACTGTTCAAAAGGTGTCTCTGAGTTGACTTGAAGTCGACAATTTTTAAATAAATATTTTAATGAGGTCATTAAGACTTTTCAGTTCACCCAGAGAGCACCATTCCTACCTCTAATAACAGGATTATTTTAAAAGTAATTTATTATCTGAACCCCTTGTTGCACCACAAATGTTTAATAAATACTGTAAGTAAAGAGTGTCCCTTAATTTGATACATCAGGGTTATAATTAGGAATGATGAGATGGAAGAAATGAATGGTATTTCAACAGCCTAATATTGGGAAAACCAATGTCCAAAGCAAGCTATTCAATAAAGCAAAAAGGAAAGTGACCTATGGGAAAGGCAGGAAAATCAAATAGCTTAGGACTTTTAAAGGAAGATCAGAAAGTAATGAAATTAGTGAGTGCAGCCTATTTTCATGTGTTTCAATATCAGTTTCACTTGTATTTCAATTGTATTTTTAATATTAAAACTTATAAAATGTATTTTAAATGTGACAATTACCATAATTTTAAAATTTAAAGAGCACAGAGCCACAGCGTAATTACGTAGTCTCTAACACTGCTCATCTTGAAGTGTATCCCTTACTGTTGAGTATGCTTAGTGAAAAACTGATTAATTTTGTTCTACAGCTAGAGTTCTGCTTAATCAGAAATGTACATCTCTCCCCATGGACTCCTTTGCAAAACTAAAATGAAAATACCACCCCCCTTTAAGAGTTTACTTGTCTTCCAATCAAACTGGACAAAGATCAGTTTTTGTGGATTGCTGATCCTATTTCTATTCTCACACATGCTCTTGTCCATTGGATTAATTCCACGAGCCTCAGAGGAGTCACATGAGTAAAGAATAAACATTGAGCAAGCCAGCCATGACACTTGGAGCTGAAGCAGGAGCCCTGTGGGAGTGTGACCTGCAGCACATTAAGCAACTGATGGGCAGTGGAGATGAGGATCAACCTATTGTTTTAAAGTGTGTCAGAAATACAACACACTGCTTCAGAGGCCAGCTCCTCATTCCACTGCAGCAAAGCTTCCAAGAAAACAAGGTAAAAATTTAAAGGTAAAGGACAAGAGTCACAGGGAACCTTCTAAAAGCTGATCAATCAGCTTTGGAGCTCAGCAGATACCATAAGCTGTAAAAAGAATGGGAAAGAGAGATGGCCACCCTAGTCCTTCACCTCCCAGTATCCCTGCATCTTTACTGGCTGAACAGCTACTCTTTCATTGCCATCAAAATCACACAAGCACGGAATTATTTTTTCATTTAAACCATAGGACTGAGTCTGTCCTTATTCCTCAACCTTTTCAAAAGCTTTAAACACTTTGAATTACTCTCTTTTCACAGGCTTTCTCAACTACCTGTCATTTCAGGAAGTTGGTGCTAAGTTTTCACAGACCATTTCAGAACTACTTTTCAGAGTTGTTGTTGGTATTTTTACCTCTTTCAGCTGTGCCACCACAAATGGTGACAGACTTTAATATCTGGTATCTCAAGTCATTAAAAAGCAGTTGATAATATCAAAACACTGGTTCATTTTTGCACTGGAAATAAAACTCATGAATCAACTTACTAGCAGGCCTGGAAGTAATGCCAAACTCTATTAAAAATTAGCCACCTTTTCAGAATTCTTCTAATTTGGTATGTACCCTGAAGTAAACCTAAAACTTCCTGGAGGAAATAAAAAAAAACAAAAAACAAACAAAAAAAAACAACCAAAAAACCAAAAAAAACCCCCAAGCCATCCCAACAAAACCCACCTAAAAAAAGCCAAAAAAAGCCAAGGAATGAAGACAAAAGTGGATATTTCCACATCCCCCATTAAAAGTAATCACTGGAATGTTGCTTTATAAACATATAGCACTTTTTAAAGGAGAAGCTGGTCTGTGGTTGACTTATGTGACAGCCACTTGCTGTGACTACTGCATTCTGCCCTTCAGCTTCATGAAGGCCTCCTAATACACAGCAGCAAGAACTACAGTAATTTCACGATTATAAGCCGCACCGAGTATAAGCCGCACTCCTGGGTGTTGGCAACTTTTTGTTCTTTTGTCCATATAT
>PYHW01010052.1:3187281-3270359 GCA_013186435.1 Turdus rufiventris | reverse complement strand
AGAAGCTGGTCTGTGGTTGACTTATGTGACAGCCACTTGCTGTGACTACTGCATTCTGCCCTTCAGCTTCATGAAGGCCTCCTAATACCCAGCAGCAAGAACTACTTTCCCAATAAGCCTGTAGAGATGTATTCCTAAGTAATGTTAAGTAATTTATGTCTCCAGAGTCTGCAATTCTTATAATCCTGTTTTAAATGCATATATTACATACAAAGATATATTATAATTCAGTTTATTTACAACAATGAACAAAGAGTACTTTAAATTGAACACAACTATAGAACAATATGACAAATTCTGCATTTTGGGGGGCAGTGTTTTGTTTTGGGATTTTACTAATATCAGCCTTTTTTCAATCAATCAAAATAGGCTATTCTACAGGCTTAGAACACCATTCCAAGCTGTTAAGCTAGGAGGTGGGTTTGTGTAATGTGGTGAAAAGTATGAAGAAATGCTTCATTGAACACGAACAAGAAATACAGGTAACAGGAGCAAGGTACAGGGAGAACTTGGGCATTCTTTAGCATTGGACAAATGCCCTGACATTTAACAGTGCATGTTTTGTTGTACAGTGAATGACAAAGGGGAGGAGTTCAAAAAGCAATTTTCTTTCCTCCATTCTGAAAGCTCTGTCTTTCCTCAGGTTCCCCAAAAGAATCTAAAAAGAACAATCTGATTTTGTAGTTATCCACTTCCTTTTAGCACAAATCACAGCATCACCAAGGGCATACATTTTAGTTACTGTGCAAATACCTGCTAAAAGCGGAGGCGGGGGGAAAAATCAAAAATCCTTCAGAAGTAGTAGCTTAGCTACACATGAAACTCTCTCTCTTTTTTTTATGATTACCACAAAAGCACAGCCATAGAAGGAGGGTGCTAAAAAAGAAAGCAAAGCGAATTAAGTTCTGCATGGACATGAAGATCCAGGATGGCCATCAGGTGGGTTCTGAAAATAACACAGGTAGCACTCTGTTAATCATGGTGAGATCTGGTGAGATGCTTTATCTCTTGCAGTGGATAACTGCAGTTATCACTGTCACACCAGTCTCTACCTCTTCAAGTGAAGTAATCTGCTTTAACAGGGAACTGGACATCGGTTTGGATTTATGCCTGAAAGGTATATATAAAGTTCTTTGAGGTACACTATCCTTTGAAACACGGAAGACTGAGGTACAGTCCTCTTTGGTAATAATTGTTAATGAAAATTACCTAATAAAACAGATTTCAACCACAAAGACTACAAAACCAAATCTGGTTTCACAGTACAAGATGAACTTGGCAATCTGGTTTATATTACTACAACAGGCAACACATTTAACTAGGATGTTTGCACATTTCTTTTTATTGCAAGACCACATCTCTTGGTAACTTATGTCACCTATTAGTTTTCCTTGCCTAGTTTAAATTTCTGTTATTGCTTTAAACTTCAAGTCACTTCTGAGAGCAGCTATTATAAGTAATTTGAGTGCATACAAGCTTAAAACAACAAACTAAAAACTGATAGATATTACCCAATTAAGATTGTCTGATGCTATTTACTACAATGGATTATTAAAATTTTGAGGGAATTTCTTATATTTTCACTGACTGTTGGTACATGAAAGAATTTGCTAAGCCTGTCCAGCTAATCATTAGTTTATTGATGTACCTCCTGAAGTGTCAAAAATCATCTTTCCCTATCCTCACCTTTGCCTCAGATTTCAGCAACCTCCCAGAAACTCTGACCAGTCTCTGAAAGGAGCATATGACTGCTATAGCTGATGCCATAGTCAGCACTTTCACACACCTGATCCCCATAACCACTGCAGCAGTGAAAAACACCACCAGGCTAAGAGAGCAAAATGTCCACTCTCAAACCCAGGTAGCTCAGCCCCAAAGTCCCAGTTGCCTCCCCTCATTCCAATGGACAGATTTTTTCCAGGGGTTTGAGGACAGGCAAGTTTTTCTGTAAAGCATTCTCTGTAGGTAGCACATGGGACTAGCAATTGTTCCTACCCACTGAACTGAGAGAAAACCAATATTTTTCAGAGATCTTGCAGGAAGGATAATGAAAACAAGAGGTACAAAGACATGTTCAGCTTCCTCTTACAGGTTCTGGATTCAGCAACATTTTGCTTGAATTGAAAACCACCAACTTTTATTGTAAGATAATAGTATTAGGCTTGTAGATCAGAGAATAACTAGAAATAAAAGTATGCTGTGCCTTGTCCTTTCTTGTCCCTTTCTGGTTTGCACTGAGGTCAGTGCGTTCTTGTACTTCTACCTTCCTGCCCTCAGTGACGACAAAAGTTTCCCTAAAGGCACATAGGACAAACAAATAAACATAATGGCAAAGAATTAGAGAAATACGTAAGTTAATCATACAGAAATCCTTTTTTTCTGCAAAGCAAGCTGTATCAGTATCAGATTTTTCTTAAACTAATCTTCATTAGTCTCACCAAAACGCTACCAAAAGGCCTGATCAAAATCCCAGAATTAAAGCAGGAGAAAACTGTTCCAAATATAGCATACTAAGAAGCAATCCCTTGTTTTAGTTGCACAGCTCCAAACCATGACCAACAAGGTTCTGCAGAATTCAAGCCAAACCCATCCCCAACCTAACAGGTCTAGCTAAAAGCAAGTTGTTGTTCAGATAGATCCTACCTTTTTTTTACCAGCTAAACCAACATTTGTAGGAGAGAGTGCTGCTTGTCTCCGTGTTCTTTACTCTATTGATTGTTGTGTAAATATTAGGCTTCCTGCTTGTGGAGAAACTACTGCAAAGTTTCTTTCAGTTCTGTTTGCACATTTCATACTTGTGCATGTTTTAGAACAAGGAAGTTTATGTAATGCTCCTGAGAAAGTGCAGTACATCATGGCTCATTTTAATTCAGGTATGAATACATGACACAGATGGATTCACAAAACGCTCCTTTCATCTGAAATTTAAGTAGTAACCCTTTTTCCCCTGAAGGTTTAAGCAGCTTTAAGTGATGAAATGATTAGATTTTCCTGTTTCTTTAAAGCAGTGCTGGATTGAAACAGCTTTGGATGAATCTTTCCCAAATTTATACAAATACACCATCAACCAGAAGAATATTTGAATAAGTCATCCAAAAGATGTCAATGTTCTCTACAGAACGTAATTTTAAAATTTGCTCAAAGCATTTCAGTATTACAGCACATAAAAGCAGCTTCTCCCCAAAGGCCAGATTTTCAAGTACTGAACAAACCCAGATATTCCCCTGCATATCAAGAATCTATACACGAATCTGAGACACTCATCTATCTAAACACAAACCTTTGACACAAATTTTATTTGCACACTGTTCACTACCAGTGCTGCACTACTGACATTCTTGCTTACCTACAAGGCTGGTTTCATCTTTCCTTTTTAAAATACTGTCTTTATAAGGTATCATTGGGAAAGTCATAGCAGACTACTTCTCTACAAATGGATTATGCTTCTTTGCTCCTCCCACACATTCAGAGTCCTGATCAAGCCCCTCCTTTTCCAGGGCCCTTCTAGACCCTCACTGCTGTCTCTTGTCTCTGACTCAGTTCTGGTCCCAGCACAGGCCAGGTGTTTTCCCCCATCCACCAGTATTTGTATTGCTCAGCTCTTGCCAAAATTCCCTATCTTACGTGGTACACAAGTTTCCAACTTTTATTGGGTTTCCCTTCTCAACAGATTCTCCCTCTCAGTCCAACAGAGCTACATGCTCTGTAGAAAGCAGTTTTGATGGGTTAAAACTGAAACTTTTTTGGTTAGTTAAGTTTGGCTTGTTTGGGGGTTTGTTGTTCATTGGGGTTTTTCTTTTTTTGATTTGTTTGGTTTTGTTGGGGTTTTTTTCCCCCCACATTCTGAGCAGACAGAATTTTCTCTTTTGCTTTAATCCCAGTCCAACTGTCCCTGAAGGTTTGACACAATGTTTTGGACTATCGCTTTTCTCTCTCAGCTGGCAAACCACTTTTGGGCTCGCTATCTGCTAGCCAAAGCTGCAGACAGATGATGCCTGGCCAGCATGGACTGTCCCCTGCCTGTGCCTTGTCTCCCAGGAGGCAGGAACAACCCAAGATTTCTGGGCTGTCTGCACTGCCCTGCAGAGTGGGCTCTCAGATAAGTCATGCTGGGAAGACAAAGATAAATATGAATCTAGACATTACCATGATAATGGTAGCACAGGGAAACTCTGTCTGGTGACAAAGCATCTTGAGGCTGAATAGAAGATGTGTATGGCTCCAATTTCAGACAGAATTAACACATTTCTAAATAGAGATTGCTGAAATCAAGTAAATAAACAACAGGAACAACCAAATCACCAGCTTTCTCTCGGGCTTCTCTGTTAAATCTGCTGCAACATGTATTTCTCTGCAACACAGCAAATTACTATTGTGACTTTATCTGAACGTACAAAATGACAGAGAAGCAAAGGTCTAGAAAAACCAGAAAGCAATTCCCTACAACAAAGAATCCAGCACCCAAGGCATAAAACTATGACCACCAAAGAGAACATAGAAACAATGTCACATATATGGAGAGAAAAAGGACAAATGCTTATAAAGTACCTGTATTAACAGTCCTGAAGCACATACAAACATGCAACCTACTTTGCTGAAATCTCATTGACTCAAACAAACTAAACTAAATTCTGCACTAATCTTAAATTCTGCCTCCCAAAAGCACCTCTTCAGGACATTTTTTTGTCTTTAGAAAGTTATATGAAATAGAAATAAGGTGACAGTAACAAAAAAATTAAGGTCAATAATCACACATTAGTTTGCTAAAAAAAAAAGAGAGAAATATCATGTAGCAGTTTTAAAAGCAATGGAATCCTCTAAGACGTGATTTTGCAATTTACTGCATACCAAGGATTATCATACTTAGAACAAAAAGTAATTTAAACATTCAAACCACAGAAAATGAGCATTCTATTACTATTCATTTCAACAGCTGAAAAACCTACCAATGACATTCTTCCAGTCAAGGTTGCCTTGTATGAAAAAAAAAATAAAGGTGTTTTCTGCAAGCTAATTATCTAACTATAAACAGGACTTGGAGGATAGAAGAGAATATTTATGTTTTTGACCTAACAAGGCACTCTAAGAGGAACGTTTTGAATGCATCATGCACATTTTAATATCACAGTTAAGCAATGCTGCATAATCTGTAACACATTAACAATTCAGAAACTTAATAATTTCACGTTGTTCTTTAAAATACACATGAAGGCATTCCCTATTTCAAATGCTACTACTATTTTTGCTTATTAAAAGTATTATATAAATAATATTAGTCAACAGATTTTAGCAGCATAATGATAAGAGAATTAGAGACATGCAGGAATTAAGCATTAATTTTTTACAGTGAACCATCAGTAGCCTCACAAATAAGAAACATTTCTTTTCATACTTAAGAAATGCATTCTTCCAATGGACTTACTAACAAAAGTTTTCCTTTAGAGCCTTCCTTCAGAAAATGTCACGATTACCATCTAAACATGGGAAAATAAAGTTCAAATGCTGATTTTGGCATTTGTATTTCTTTGGCGCAGTTTACCCAAAGATAAGAAGTATCTAAAAAATAGATCAGTCACCCACAGTGCTAAGATTTCCAAATTTGACTACTCTGTTCCTAAACTGCAGCAAATGAGTACAGCTTTCACTAATGGATTGCTATTAAAAATAAATCAGCTAAACACTTCTCCTTCCATACAGCTGGAGCAAGCATACAGCGCTCTATTATGCAGCTGCTTGAAAGACAGATTTCAGCCTCCACATGGAATTACTTACCCAGAAGCATGTTTCTCCTCTACAGTTAGTTCAGCAGAACAGAAAATTCTGCACAATAGATCTAGCAAAAGAAATGTTCTCACAAGCTCCTTAGGCTTGGTGCAAGCCTTGAGTAGGGTTTGCATTTGTGCTGCTGAGAAATATGTCTTGCTCCACAGAGCTGCTAGGACACTTTCCTTCACTCCCATTGGTGAATGATACCTCTTCAGGCTATGCACGTGTGATGCAGACAGGCAGCGGCTGGTGCCACCTCAATTCAAGGTAACAAAAGCACAAAGAAAGAGAAAGTAGTCACTTCTGCAAAATTTTTGAAGTTAATATACTTTAGTATATCTGTCCTTCAATTGGTTTTAAACTAGTTGCCTATCTTTCAGCAAGAGAAAAACTTCTTACAGAACTAATGTCAAGGAAAATCTATGTGGTAGGCAAGTTTTGCAAAAGTAAATGTCACATCTTTCCATTAGGCTTAATTTCATTACAGCTGAATTTGCCTGCTCTGATACAAAGGACCTCTTTTAAAGAAATCCAAACAGGGAGCTGGTATGGGACCTTTTATTTAGTTCAAAAGCCACCTACAAGACCAAATTGGATAAGCAAAAAAACCATTCACAATGCTGCTGCTGCCATGGCAATTACCTACTGTCCAGTAAAACTGACCACAGACTATCTGCCCACCATTAAACTCAGCAATGAAGAGGAAAAATATCCCTCTTCATATTATAGAGGCAAAAGGCACATAGTCACAAAGCTGAGACTTCTCTGATCTGCAGTCCCTAACATTGGGATGTGCTGTGTCAGTACAACTCAGCTGGGGTCTACACAGAACTTTTGACTCTTCAAAAGAATTTTTTCAAGCACAGCCTAGTAAGGATACTGGATAGAAAGAGTTCTATTTAAAAATCACTAAAAATAAAAAAAAAATAAATAGAGAAGACATCCAAGATCATCAGGAATAGATTTTTAACTGATGCAGTTGGCAGTTACATCAGATAACTCCTTAGAGAGAAATAAAGACTACGGAAGAAATTCTGTATGTAATCCTTGCACTTTAGTGCTTTGTGTTAAATATATAAAGATTAAATTGATCTTCTCATTTGTTTTTCACAAAAGTGAAGGAATAAGAAGAGAGGCAAAAGATGGATTTAAAAAGTAAACTTCTTGGAAGAAATTTCCACGCCTCTAGAAACACTAAACAGAATTTCTGTGACAAAATTAAATTTGTACCCAGTCCTGAAGTATATTATTTCAGTGACTACACTTTTCTCTAGTATGTGACTGTTGGTTACTCGAAACAGCACATATGAAAATTTAGCTTAGTCTTATTTTATTCTACAGCCTCCTACTCCTCCCTTCTACTAAAGGGGGATTACTTAGATAATCACCTGCTAACATGAGTTGGCAGCAATTACATAATCTTGTTACATGTCCCGAAATATTTGGCACTCATGTTAAAAAAGTGCCCTTATTAAAAAAAAAAAAAAAAAAGAGGNAAAAAAAAAAGAAAAAAAATATTGTGGGCTTTGCTAGCAGTGGAAAACATGAATCAGCTTTACATAAAAAGGCAAATAAAAATCAAACCAAATTAAAAATAAACCTCTCTTATTTTCAAGCAAATCTGGGAAGATGTGACTCATTCTCATTGCATACTTGAGATTGGCAACACCAAACTTTTGTGAAATTTTATGCGGGTTTTATATAGACTCTGATGACTTCACAAGATGACCAGTATTCTCAATAAATACTCTGTTCTCTCATGCTGATAATAATAATTGTATTTTCTGTGATGACTGAAGGATTTTTTTTTTTTCAATTTCACTGTTAACTGCAGAAGAGCCTTACACATTCCATAAGCACGTGGTAGGTTTATGGATTATAGCAAGACAAAACAGCAGGGACTGTAACTATCCCAGACTGGAGGCATAGCTCCCCCACCCCCTTCACTTACTCAAAGACTGCAGGATCTCTTTTTTTTGGCAGTGTTTGATAATTCCTTGCTAAAACCATTACAATGTGCTAGTTTAATTTATCTAGCTTAACATGCCATAGCTCTTTTCCATTTCCCCCTTAGCAGCATAGAGCATCCTGTCTCACAGAAGACCAGACCTTGGTTTCAGAGGAAGGTCTTAGGACACACTAATCTCAGATTTAATGTGTCAGCCTGCCCCCTAGCTCACACCTAAAATGGTATCTCCAGCCACAAAGGGTCAGAGTTTTAACTACAGTTTTTTCTTCCCTGTCCCTTAAACAACGCTAATTCCCATCTGCTCAATCTGTCCCAAGGCTTTGGAGATGTCCTGACTGGCTTTTTTATGTCTGAGAAAGCCTCTTCAGAGATGCATAACAGCATAGAAGGCCTCCCCACACTACGAGTATGATGGGCTCTGGGTGTTAGGGCATGAATGCACTTGTGCAAGCACAGCAGAGGTGCCATGGGTGAGCAGGAAAGCAGGACAACAGCAATTCCTTTTGGAGCAGCAGTCTGAGGCAGTCATGCAGCTACTGCATTATAGAAGTCACAAGGGTGAAGATAGGGAGCTGGAAGAGAAAAAGGAGAAAGTGGAAAACAGGTGTGGGGGGGAAGGTTTAAAGACAGGATATGTGTGAGGAGAAAGCAATGAAAGGGCAAATATTATTATACCAGAAGGAGAGAGAAAAAGTCAGGGAAAACATTAAGATGAAACCAAAATAGACAAAGAACAAGAGTAAATTAAACAAAAAAAAATGAATGCATTTTTGTTTCCAAATTGCTATGATGTGATGACCTTCCAGAACACAGGGGTACAGTGTTCACTGCAAGTGTCACACCCACACCACACATCTAAGCAAAGGGAAGAGAGAGAAAGCACAAAAGTGTGCACATTAGAACCACAGAGCTACAAGAAAGGAAAGGACTCTTGAAGAGGTTATCTGAGGGCAGATGCACTCAGGTGTCAGTCACAAGCAGCTCCTATAATCAAGGAAAGGAAAGCTGACACTGAACAGCTCAACTGCCAAGATGCTCAGGTGGTACCTTTTTTTTTTTTTTCAACCCAAAGTTCATACTCCAAATTCTTCCCCTCTGTATTTTCTCTCTTTTACATGGAGACTGGAGAAGCAACATTTTGTGCACTTTGATTAGGTTACTTATTATCTCAGCTAACAAGTTTTAACAACAAACAAAAGTCACCCAGAATCCAATCTACACAAAACACGTTGTTTGCACTTAGATCGTGCGTCCATGCTCTCCCCACATGTTGCTTTGATACATGCAAATCTCCCTAGCAGACTGGAATACAACATGCTTATATTTTGGCTGATTAGAAACTTGGAGAATTGTACTGTCAGGATGTGACTCAAGAGAAATGGACAGTCTGTGTAGATCTGCTGTATTTTCAGATTGAGCACTGAGAAAAATCATGTTTCCAAGAAGTCCCAAATTTAGCAGTTTGGACTTTTGTAAAGCTTAGTGCCAAACAGCAATAGCACCCTGCTGTCAAATTCGTAGAAGGCTTCTCTGCATAGCCATGCTTGGATCCTTTAGGTTTTGTCCTCTGCTTTTCATGCACAAGCAGTTCTTTAGACTTGCTGTTTCTGTTCTCAAGATTTTCTCTTCAGTGCACTGTATACTAGTCACACACAGAATTGCTACAGCAAATTTTCACTAAAGGGCAGTCTAGAAAAAAAAAATGGGCAATATTTGGTAATAATATAAAAGTTAAGAAAAATACAAAACTTAGTTGCCAAGTTTTGACCTTATTGTTATTGTACTACCCATCGTGATTCTCAATTCTCAACTTTGTTCACCACGTATTTTCACACATGCACTTAATGCAACCCCCAAGAATCATCCCAATTTAAAGGAAGAAAACAGAAGCTGGAGGTGAGGTAGAACAACCTGATCCTACTGTACAGGCACACAGAACAGGCAAAAGACATGGTCAAGCACATGTCCTGTGAGTAGTAGCTAAATCCCTTTTGCAGTAGATAAATTTCACAATGAACTACCAGGGCTTTCCAGAAACATCTCAGAACAGAACAGTATTGAATCAAAGGAGTTCAGCTATTCTTCTCTAATTCTTCTCTTCTCATCAAGTTAATGACAGTGAATTGTGATACAAACAGATAGAGATTCAAGGCAGACGCAAGCAATTGTGTTCTCCTTAATTCTTAAATCTAAACCTCCACCGAGACATCTGCACATCCAGTCATATGTGTATTACAGCTTTTCCTTTTCCTGTCACCCAGCCGAACAATTCAGAAAAGCAGTATTTAACTCTGCCCCAGATTATGCACTAGGCAGATGTCTCATGACAAACATACTCTTGAAGTACAAAGGAAAGGAATATTAAAACATATCGGCTCATGCTGGTATCTTGTACTCTTACTTACATGAAGCAAATTCTGTTTGAATATCTACTTCACACAGATGGATCAAACTGACACACATATATTTCACAAGTGCCTATAAACCCATTAAACTTAGCACTATATTGCATACTAGATGAAATAAAACATTACACCTGTTCCAGTTTATGGTATTTAGAAAATGACCTACAGCAGATTCTCAAAAATTACATTTTAACTTCAACAGCTCCTCCCAGGACACTGGTGAGAGGATAAATATATTCCCCATTTTATGGAGCATAGAAGTATTTCCATACATAGTAACCAGACGTCACGTTTAACACATGTCCCTTTTTCATGATGAGGAATGGGGCAGCCATAAGAACTTAATGTCAGTTTAATTCTCCCCCTGAGCAGGAATCTTCACAGACAAACTCTTAAACCTTTCTCCAGCCTCAAGGACTGCAATAGGTTTTACAGGTATGCAGCCTTCAGAGTCCTAACAAATATCCAAGGCATGACACTCCAGTTATAAATGCACAGTAAAATCTATTTTTGTTCAAGCCATTAATCACTGCCCCACCTCAGTTTCTACTTTGATCTAAAAATTTTTCATTAAAAGGTATAGATGACAGCAAATGTTTTAGGATTCAACCCAGTAAGTAGTTACTTCATTGCAGGTGGAAAAGAGAGAATGATGAACTTATTTTCTGCTTCAGATCTTGTTCTCCAAAGCACTGGAGAAGAGGATATTTCCCATGCAGTGTTTGAGACACCTTTAACCCTTTCTCTTTATGGGCACACAGACTCTGAAAGACTCTTCAGTTCTTAAACTCCACATCACATTTCTGTACAATCTTAATACAAATTTAGAATTGAAAAAACTATATATTTGGAAGTGGCAAAATTTTAACATTCATACATATATCTCTTCTCCAGCTTCTCAAGTTAATATATATATACACATACTTGTCATAATGACAGAGTAGGGAATCACAGAGGATAAGCAGCTTCAAGCTGGTCTAAATAATATAAAAGATCCTTGATTATTTTTAATGTGTGTATTACAATAATGGCAAGAGGTGTCAAAATGAAGCTACACGGTACCAAGAGTTCTCCATACAAGTTAAGAAATAATTCTTGACCTAAATTATAGTTCAAGTAAGCAATACTAAAAGGAGATACATGTGACAAGTACATCAACTTTTGTGCAAAGTGAATTAAAGCATCTGTAACTTTCCCAAGGTCAAAAAGAAAGTATGTGATATATACTGCTTAACGATGACAAATCTCTTGTACTAAGCATGTTCTATTCTGATCATTTTACTTAATTCAGTCATCTTTACTGGAGCTGAAAAGCAGTTATTCCATCACAACAGATAGATCCCAGTGACACTACTCCTGAAATACATATTTTCTTTTAGAAAGTGATGACACACCAAACAAACAAAGCCCTCAAAGACTCACCTGTCCAATGCCATTTGCGAAGCACTTTGTCATTGAGGAAGATGCAACACTCATACTTCAGAAATTCCCAAATTCTGATGCAAAGAATTGCACACAGGCTGAAGAAGCTTTTGTCCTTAAGCAAAAGCATAAACACTTCCAGAGAAAGAGGAAAAGGGAGCAGGATACACAGATTCAGGTTGCTGAAAGGAACTTGCTACAGCTTGGGCAGGGGAGCATATTGTGGAGCATGTTTATACCAGAAAGAATGACTGATTTCTGTGGAAATTTTTTGACTTCACTATTGTGAATACCTGGAAAGGCCATCTTTAACTATCTTGAAATCCACTCCTTTGGCACTGGAAACATGAAAACCCAATAAAGGCCATGGGAGAGGTGCTATAAAAATTTCCATGTGGATAATTTTTTTAATTGGCATCTTCTGTTGTCAAGGGATAACAGGTATGAGCAAGTCATCAAATGGAAGCAAAGGGGGTCACAGTCACAAAAATGACAAATTGATGATAAAAAAATGAGGAAAACATTAGCACCAACACAAAAAAGCAAATTCAACACAACCTTCTGAGTCATTTAGTTTGAAAATACATTCAAATCCTATGACTAAGAGCCTTGAGAATTATTAAAAAACCCACATAACAAACAAAATCTCCACTCCCTCAACAAACCAAATACATTTTTTTTTTTTTTTTGCAAGGACTAATATCAAAAAAATTTAAACATACGCAAAAAGCAACAAGACAGTTTTACTGAGAGAGTGAAGAAGGTATAAGAAATAAGCAATGCATCCAGGTATAACATGAGCTGACAGCTCAAACTGACTCCAAATTACCATCTGAGATTTTTGTTATGAAAAACATAGCATCCAGATGCAAGAAGAAACACAAAAAAGAAACTAAACCACATAAAAAATACCATTCATGACTCATAGGCTGACTAATTAAGGGATCTTATTGGAAGAGTTATCCAAAATATCTATATCTCTTTCTGTTCAGATTTTAACTTACCACCTCCCTCCTGAATGGTCATTCTTGTTTAATGGCAGGAAGTTTCTATGGTGAAATCACTTGTGAGACAATGCAGGGCTGGAAGCCTGTACAGCCTAGTTCTAAGCCAGGTGTTTCAACTTGTGCAGGTATGACACAGTATGACCCCCTGAGCATTTGTGTTCAGCCACAGTCATAACACAGGGGCTGAGGAAAGTCTCCTGCCTTCAGGGGCTGAGTTGCTTAACTGGCACAGTCCAAGGAACTTAACTCCTACCCATACTCTGTAAATGTGAAGTGAGATGTCTGTTTTTCTGTGGACTGTGTATTGGCTCCAATCTTCTCGCACACAGCCTCTTCAAGCTGGGGAAGAATTGCACATTTCACAAACTCCCTACCCTTCAATCCTTCCTGTTTGTCCCTTTCAGTTTTCCTCTTCTTGGTCTTTCCATCTATGCTGTCTCTACTTAAATTCACACTCCATTGCACATAACTATGATCATACTGGCCTCTCGTCGTTTGTTTTCTCTTCTTGCATACCAAATCTTTTTCCTTTCTGGTGATGCTTGAGTTAGCAGCTGGGTTTTTTCATTGGTTCCCCCCTGCCCCCCACACTTTTTTCCCTTCCCCTAGCATTGCACAATAACTCATCCTGGAGTCTGGGTTTCAGTATATCTGCAAAACATCAGATCAATGGCACCCACTGCAGAGCCAGCTGGAAAGAAAAGACACTCTTGCATCAGCATAACTACATTTCAGACCACGGGAAGGGAGAAAGCTGACGGAATGGAACCACCCAGCACAAAAGAATCTATGCCAGGGCTATTTTGGATGCGGAAGATGCATATGAGATGCTGACCAAGGGCTCTGCACAGCACTGGGAGGATTTTTTCTGTGGTCAGGCAGCTGGATTTGTGTAGTAGGACACAGTCTACTATAGTAAAATTTTTCTGAAGCAGATGGATGTTGTTATTCAACAGAGACCAGTCTCTCAGAGCATGGTGACAAGTAGTAGCTCATTTTTATTTCAGCCTTAGGTGTGAAAGTCATTTAAACTGCTTAAGTGACACAAGACACAGGGTTAATTTTTCTTGGCAGCCAGCCTTCTTTTTTCACAAAGTCATCAAATTGTGTGCATGGGTTATGCAGAGATGACATGTGTTCAGACTCATCAGAATTAGAAGTGGATTTACACCTGTTAAAATCCATCCCAAAGGTTTGCAGGTTCACAGATGCACACAGTCATTCAAATATTTCTGAGCCTCCCTAAGCATATATATATATTTATCTACTATAAACACAAGCATATGCTCCCAAAGCTGTGTATGAACAAGTGCAAGAGACGGAAGCTTGGCTGAAAATTTCCAGGCTTGGTACAGAAGAAAAACAACGCAACCCAGCTCCAGGAACAGCGCTGCAGCAGTGGCTGTGCTGTCAAACCTCCACCTATACCATTTCGATGGAAAATTCCATCCGTTTGCTCTGCAGCTTCCAAAGTTCAGTTCTAAAAACATCACAGGAATTGTGTAGGTTATGTTACTA
Source organism: Turdus rufiventris (assembly GCA_013186435.1). Taxonomy (NCBI): domain Eukaryota; kingdom Metazoa; phylum Chordata; class Aves; order Passeriformes; family Turdidae; genus Turdus; species Turdus rufiventris. Next base: position 3,256,272 of record PYHW01010052.1, on the reverse strand, counting down.
CAGTTCAAAAATCACAGCAACATCTCAGAGCAACTTAATCCTGAAACATTAACTCTGAATCCTGTTATATTTAATAAGCATTTCATATAGGTTATATTTGCTTTGTATACATTCCATCCTCCCTTTCTCAATCTGGATAAAATACTCGTCTTGAAATTTTAAGCTCAAAGGTTCTTCCTTGATCCCTCAGCTACCTTTCATCACATGCATTTGGGTATATATTTTCTTCAGGGCATCTGAGATGTCCCTATTTTATCCCTTTGAGACAACAAGCTCACATAGGACATCCCTTCTGTAAGGGAGCACTCAGTCAGCTAATCCAAGTTCTCTAGAGACATTTAAAGCATTGATAGCAGTAAGTAAGGTCATTCCAGGCACCTGTTATGAATTTTGAAGCAACCTAATTTAATTAATCATAGACTGAAGTAATTTGGATTTGCCCAGTCAGACCGGCATGTATTTTCTCTGATTTTCTTGAAACAAGTTTGTTTGGACTTCAGTAGATTCATAGCACTGCAGTCTGCCACCCTTTTGGCAAAGTACCAACATGCTGCAATGCATGACAGGATGCAGATTTAGTCCCATAAAAACATAACTGAGCTTCTAATTGTCATACACAAAACAGATAAGAATCACATTATTTTTAATACAACATACATATGCACTTTTAAAATTTCAAAATACTATTCAAATTAGGTTATTTCAACATTATTATTAACTAAATAAAAATATCAAAGTGTAAAGCTATTTGACTAAGCCTTCCCTAATATATTCCTGAGGGCTATTTCACTATTATCTGCCATTCAACCCAGTTTCCCAAAGCACTGATCCTCTGAAACTGCACAGAAGCCAGAAGAAACTGCAGATACTGTGTCCTTGGAAAAGTAGGCCAGCTGTCTTTCTGCAGTTCTTCAGCTTCACCTCAGTTTAAGTCGGAGGTACCCTCAGAAGAAATCACAACCAAACTCTCTTTAAATGGATGGTACAGAACCACAGTTGCAACCACCCCTGCTTATACAGTGCTAATTCAGGCTGCCCTGATAAGCTGGATTCTCCCCAAAAATATAGGAAAAACCTACCAAAGTGAATGGGGCTTACATGTGCCCAAATTGTAGGTGACACTACGAGACAGCTTTTGTTGAGCAAGCCAATTCACTGGGGAAGCTTTGTGCACTGGCACACAATGAAACACCAAGAGCAAACATCCAGGACCAGATGAACTAAACCCAGCTGAATGAGATGGACTCTGCAGCACAGCCAGTATCTCCCTTAGCCACAGAACATTTTGGCACTAACAGCAATTAAATTTAATAGAAAACTGAGAAAATTTACTTTGTCTTTTAAACACATAAGGACTCTCTCCTTGAAAAAGTTTTCTGGATGAATGAACCCATCATGTCTCTGCCAATGCATGAAATTATTCCTATGAATCTCATACCTTGCATAAGTATGTCTGGCCTGTTGGGCTCAGTCAAAAAAAAAAAAAAAGGTGGACATCACTCAATATTTGCCAGTTCAAAATAATCATAATTGTGTGTTCTTAAATACAACAGTGAAAGTTTAGAAAGGCAGCTTTAATTTAATTGAGCAGAGGGCCACTTTCTGTAAATGAATGAGTTTGTGAAGTCTGCTCATTTAGAACCATACTAAACACATGGGAAAGATACCATAAAAAAGATAACAAGATATTTTAAATCTCAATATTTTCTATGTCTGCTTTAGAAGCAAATTATAAATAATAAATTGATATAAAAATAAATAAATCTACAAGTTTATTATATAACAAAGTATTGTCCGGACAGATTAACAGCTTGCATCAGCTCTACAATATTCTGGTTAAAACAAGTGCCTGAGTGAAGGGGCAGGATGAGAAACAACCTCACCTGCTTTCAACACATCTGCAATTATTTAATCAGGATATTATCTTACTATTTCTGTATTTTGCACACATTTCTAGGTTTTCATGCCCATTGGTCTACTGAGCTTGTCAGGTATCTCCTTTCATTTCATTGATTTCAGGGGAAAATTTAGTGAGTACCTAGTGGTTAAGCAGACTTAGTAAAAAATGAACATAAAAATTACTGACCTTAGAATAACATTACCTCTTCTCAGTTTCGCATTTTTTTAAGATATAAAATAAGGTTATTAAGAATTTTCTTTTAAAAATTTGGTCCTGAAATGGAAACTTGAGAGAAAATAAAACTGACTGGACTTCTACAAAAAATACTGCACATGCAGATAAATGAATGTTTAATCTCAAATCATTACATATATGTTGCACATGAGAAAATAACTATTTTAGAAAACAGCATAGGTTTAATATAAAAGATAACTCACAAAAAGGAAGACCCTGCATAATTAACTTAGTGTCAAATCTCACAAGCCAAGAGCACACATCCTTCAACACCATTGTGAAGAACACACAGCACCAAAGAATATTCTGTCTTTAGTGGGTTAACCTGTACAGGGCAGCCATTCTCAAATATATCACAGGGAAGATGTGAGTACCTCCTGAACCCAGAAAAGGACTGTTACAGAAAATTTCTGCCACCATTGGAAATAAATTAAACCCTCAGCCAAACAATTCTCTCCCATAATTGCAAATAAACACATGAGATTGGCAGCAACAGAACTACAAATGTGGATAATCTCATCATGATTCCCCTTCCTGTGAAATACAGTAGTTCCACATTAAGAAACTGGCAAAAAAGGTAACTGAGTATTTTGTTTTTGGACATCTCTGACGTCAGGCACCCAAGTACTCTTCTGTCTACCCCTCCCAAACAGTTCATTTGTTTCAGTCAGCATTGCTGGCTCCTGACCAGAGAAAATCTGACTAATGAGACAAGTGTTCCTTACCGGAGCCAGATTTGGATCAAGACTGAAACTTGAGATGCAATGAAGAGGCAGAGCAGCTTTGTCAAAACCCTTCACGTAACCTTCTATTTTCATATATGAAACCGAGTGACAAAGATGAGCACAAAACTACATCTTGCAACCTCACATTCACTTGTTGAGGAAGACAGATATCCTCGCTTTTCCTTACAGAGCAGTGGACACCGTCCATCCATAACAACTCACATAAAGAAGAACATGAAATAGAAACCACATCTGACATTACTGGCTGTGAACCCAAACACAGAGGTTGCAAAACAGCATAACAAACTCTGGTCACTTCCATCACTTTGAAATCTCAGTATGAAAAAACAATATGTACAATCTTAATTAAGATTAATCTTCAATCCTCAGTCCTCAGGGGCTTTATAAACAGAGATAGAGATGTGATCATCCCAATCTACTCCGTGCTTGTCAGGCTGCACCCACATTAATGTGTACAGTTCTAGTTCCTACAAACCAAGAAAGGTGTGTACAGAGTGGAGAGGTCCAAAGAAGGCCCTTAATGGTGATCAGAGTTCTGGAGAACCTGCCCTATAAGGAAAGACTGAAGGAGCTGGAATTTTCTCCCTGGAAGAGAGAAGGCTTGGGTGAGAACTCATAACAGAACTTCCTTAAAGGACTGTCTCAGAGGACTGAGGCTCTCTCTCCATGAGGATCCACATGGAGAAGACAAGGTGGGAGGAATGCACTGGGAGATGCTTTGTCTTTTCATGAGAGAAAACTACAGTGAGATGAACATCCCCAGGAACATGATGGAATCCTCATCACTGGAGGTTTTGAGATGTGGACAAGCTGCTGGATAATCTCATCATGATTCCCCTTCCTGGGAAATCTTGGACCAGATGGTCTTTCAAGACGCCTTCCAACCTGGGCTGTTCTCTGATACTATGAATTAACCAGTTTTACAAGAACATGTCACAATAAAGGTTATAAGTATGCACGTAGAAGCTGATGATATCAAAAATACACTTAAAAAATCATTGTAGTGACAAAAATGTATCACAAGCATGTTAACATGACACAATTAAATCAGAAAATTTAGCTCTTATTTACCTATTTTCAAAATAGACATGTGAAATTAAGATTTCCCCAACTCTGGTTGTACAGTGTTTCTTGTTTAAGCAAGTTTCAGATCACAGACACTATACTTAGCACAGTGCAACAAAGATCAAGTTTTATCTAGTAATAGATAGATCTATACATACAGTTCTAGAGCATAAAAATATTAAGAAATCTCATTAAATCTATACTTATTAAGTCAATCTACAAGGAAAACTGGCCATCTCTACTCCTAACAGCCACTTGCCAAAACCCCTGTAGACTACATGAAATGAGTTAATTCTTTGTAGAGAATTTTGAGAGATGAAAAAGCCATTTCTCTTATTACTAAATGATCACAACTCAAAATAATGTGACTTAAAATATTCAAGATATAAACATTCCAAGAGCAATTCATTTAAGAGGCTTTTAAAATATCTGCATTGTTCCATGTATTCTCTGAAGGTGCAGTGTCAAAGTGACATAGGAAATCCACTCCTATATTCAAATAAAATTATTATATGATATCAGGGTTTGGAAAGGTGAATATGAAATAATTTCATGTCTACAGATATAACAAGGAGAAACAAAAAAGACCCCCCCTACAATTTTTCAGGTTCTCTCATATAATATTGACAAAAAAGTGTGTAGTAGAATAGATAGTAATACTCACCTGGGAATGGCCTTATTACCATTTTGCATAGGACTTGTGTCTTATTATGACATATATTCCTTAGTTTTACAAACAGAAGTTCAAAACCCAAATCTCCTTTATTCATCTTGTGGTTCTCATTTTTGTGGTGTCTATCCAGGAGAAATTTAGCTCACCAAAATAAAGCTCTTGTCAATTTTCAGTGTATTACATTACTCTGACATGTTCTTTCATCTTCCCTACTCCACTTCATGTGAACTTTATTGTTACAATATTGTTTACTATTTTACTTGAATCATCTCCTCTCTGTTACATGTTAACATAAAAAACATCACATCATTTCCTCTTTCTTACATTTTAGGATGAAAAGATTGACCATAATAAATTCTCAGCCAAGAGGTCTAAACTTGCTTTAAAGCCTTTTCTGTACAGTAGAGAGTTAGCAGCACTGGCACTTAAATGAGAAAGAAAAAGGCATTATAAAAATTTGTACTAAATGCTACTGGCACAGGAAATGAGAGACCAGCTCATTAATACAATCTACCTTAAAACACAGACAAACTTCCTGCTCAAACATCTCCAAATAATAAATCAAGTGGATGTTGCTAAGACTATTTCAAAGATCTCGGAAGAGGTCAAGGGTTTACTTGTCAATACTGTAAAACAGAGCTTTAATACTGGTCACAATTATATAGAAGCCTCCACATATTATCATAAATCTTACTTAACCTGAAACAAAATAACCTGTAAAAATACAAGCCCTATTTCCCCCTTTATACCTTCTCTAAATTTGTAGTGTTTTTATTTTTGTTCCTTGCCTGGGCAAAGCAGAGGTCATATTTAAGCACGCTTAACCACCTTGCTGAAGAGAATACTAATGTGCAAGTTATCAAGAGTGTATTTATTTACATAATTTAAATCCCTATCAAATAATGTGAATTCCCCAATCTTATTTTACTTTTTATATCTATTTTATATAATGCTATATTCATTATGTAGTTTCTTATGGTTTTTTTCTCAACTTTTTCGTAAGAACAAAATATTTGATGCTTGAACAAAATTTCCCCTCATCTTGGTTGACTTGAGGATCTTTCCATCAACAAAGGAAAGAAAAAAAAAGAGGAAAATGCTAATTACAGCTCTGACTCTCTTTGTTAGAAGTTTGGGAATCGGAGCTGCTTTTGCTTAATCAAGTAGCTGCAGAATGAAAATCCTTCTCTTCTAACATCAAAACTTTCAAAGGGGTAAGGGAAAATATTTAAGAAAGTTTTCCCATAGTAGCCACTGGCAAAAATCTTAATTATGCTGAAACTGTGAGATCTATTTTGTCTTATTTTTTCTATCATGAATCTTCACTCTGAAACAGACACGGTTGTTTGAAAAATTCCAATTACATTATCCCTTAGTGCCTCTTGATCTTATGCGGACTGCTCTCATAGTTAACATTTACAAGAGAGCAACAGCCTCTTCATCTATAAAACATCCAAGTTTTAACAACATTATGTATGAAGGTGAAGTTCACTATGCCACGTGGGAGCTGAAAATCACGATGTATCTTAGCAGTAGTTACAAGAAATTCTACACACTTGCTTTATATCTGGATTTACAGAAGCTGTGACAATTTTAAAACCAGTTAATGATCTGGCACAAAAGATCATTGTCTGAAATGATTGTGCAGCCCTACTACCCAAAAAGAATGGCTTCCTCTCCAGGTACAAGTACCCACAGACAGGTAAAAAACATATTCTGCCTTACAAGCCACACCAGGAGTGCCAGGGTAAGAAACAGCCTGGTTTTTACATCAGCAAAGCCAGACTCATTTTTCCCCATCCTTGTCAAACTCCAGTTTCTTTAAAAATATCTATCAACCAAGTGTGATAATGCCTATTGTAATTCCAGATGACTTCCAAGTCATAAGATTTGAGAAATAAATAATTTAATGCAGATGAACTACAATTCAGTCTTGTCTAGATTATGCAGTTACTATGTTTTCATTGATTCTACACCCATGCAAATTAAAATACATATTGAAGGTTTAAGAGAGTTTATTTTTCAACTCTACACTACTTTCCTTTCTCCTTGAATGGAGACAAATAGAACTGTCCCACAAACTCACCAGATGAGTTTAGAAACCATTAACTCAATCTACAAGGTCATCAAGATAAGAACAAAATCAATAGGATTGTCCTTCTGAGCTCTTTTCAGATTAGGGCTAATAAGTCTCTACAGCGCAGTCTTACATACTGGCTCATTTTTAGTCAAATATTTACCCTGGTTGCAGTGAAACTTCTGCTTTGCTTTCCAAGCTGCCAGAGTTCTGGTTTTGACTATAGCACCACTTCATCCATCTGGTGGGACCACACCACTGTAAGGCCATGCTTGGTGTACATAACATCCCAGTTAAGCCTGGGTAATGTACAGCTTGCTGAAGAGAATGAGAACATAATTCTCGAATAATGGAAGACAGCATCTGGATATTATAATTATGACTAACCATCTAAGGCAGAATGGAAATCTACATTAGGGTTGATGTTAACTCATTAAACAGAAGTGCAGAAATTAAGTCTTTTGGACTGCAGCCAATGATGACCCCTCTATTGCACATCCTGAATGAAGGCCTGCACTCTGAACACACCAAAGCTTGCTGCACAGACGAGTGGTGGGAGAGCTCTCATCACTAGACAGAGACAAGCCTAGCATAGCTCATGTTTGGATGATGAACTTTTAAGGCTTTTTGCAAAGCAGTCCCTCCACTGCCTTGTCAATCCTTCTGCCACTAAAAGTGAGCATTAACTGATTTTCTCACAAGCAGATCACACCTTCCCTTTCCCTGACATGGGAAATTTCTGATGGCCCCCCCATAAACCTTTTAATGCTGAAAATACAAACAAGCGCTGCAAACAGGAGCAGCTTCCCTTTAATAAAGTCAGAATGGTGGTACTGCCTGTAAAGGGACTAAGCACCAGCATGCCAGCACGGTGTGCCTGCTTATCATGTGCACACCCTGAAACAGCCACTGCTGAGCTAAGCCTAATGACACACCAGAGAAAACATTTGGGAAATGGACAGCAACACCTGCCATAGATGTAAATTGGCCTACCTAGCTTCTATTTTCAACAATTTGGTTCTTAAGTGCTATATTTGGAAAAGATAGAAGAAAAAAAAAAAAAAAANTTAAAATAACTAGTCAAAACAAATGATCCAGACAAAAATTCAATTCAAAGGAGTGGATATACAGATTTCCTTTGGCAGCATGGGAAGAACAGGGTTACCATCTAGGCACAGGTCATTTCACCTGTGCAGAGAAGCTTTGCAATCTGTTGCACTTGAACAGATGCAGAACAGTCTTTATTCTAACACACTAAACAAGGAAGGTTGTCACTGCTTCACAAATGCAGCTAAGGACCATCCTAGTCATCCTTCAGCATGGAAAGGCAACACAAAAATGGCCAGTATCGGCAATATCCAGGATCCCAGCTGAAGCCATCTTTGTTCATAAGGAATACTGTCTGGAGGGAGCTTTTCTGATAGCATTTGTCTGAAACTTCTCCAAGATGCTGACAACAATAGCCAAGTCATTCTCAGCTGGCAAAAGGGGAAGTAACTTTAAGGCTTGCCAAGGGCCATATAGGTCATTAATGAGGCTGAAAAGCCAAATATCCAAAGCCCCACCACAACGCCTCAAGTATGAGACACAGATATGTTCAAATCTGTTACACCTAAAGCCCCCCACAACACTAAAATACATCCTACACCTTTATGGTTTTAGTTCTTCAAACCTTCCTTGCAATTTCCTCCTGTACACAGGAGAGAAGAACTGCAAGTAAAAAATTCTCAAAATATCTCCAAGCAATTCTAAGGGCATTTTCTATGACAGTGGTAAGGAGCAAATAATTTAATAAATAGAATATTTTATGTGCACTTGTTTGGCTCACATATGAACAACTGAAAAGTAGTTACCAAATAATTTTTCTTGGTTGGAAAAAATAAAATTATAGATTTATTTACAGCTACAGCATACAATTAGCAAGCAAAACTTCTAAAGCATCATTATTCACAGGTATCAAAAGTTTGGACCTTTGACTTTCAAAACACTTTCAGATGTTGCTCCAAAAAGTGAGGTTTCTTAGTAGTTTATGCAAATTTTACAAAAAACATCATCTTTTAAATAGCTGAAAGGAAAATGCCAGACTATTTTATGAAAGACTTCCAGGTATTGCATATCTCTCTCAGTGACTTCAACTAGCCTGTCTCTTCCACTCCTGCCAGACTTTGTTATCCTGAATTTTGCATATTCTAAAGCAAAATTCCAAACTTCCTCTGCTTGGACATAACAGGGTGTATATAAACTAAAATAAGAACCAAATAATTTATGCTGATTTTTGGATATGCACAACTCCAATTGTAACTCCTTGAAGTAATTTATCACTCCTGAGATGTCTAGTGCATCACTTCTCTGCCCACCTCAGTTTTTTACTCTGGAATTATTTTTAGTTATTTTTTAATGCTACATGTCCATATACTATGTCAAAGCATATATATCCCTGTAAAAAGGATAAAATTAAAGATTTAACCCATTAGACAAAAGACTAATAACCAAATAATTTCTGACCAAAAAAATCAAATCATGCTTTGAACAACATTTTTAATGTAGTAAATAACAGATAAGAAACATCTTCATTATTAAAAGCCCAGTCGTGATGAAGCAGGCATTGAATCAGTTCCATATGTCCATAAAAATGCATGCAGGACTTGATTATTTTTACATTTCTTTTCTGTAATGCTGTATTCTACTTATTTTGAATGCCTCCTTGGGATATGTTCTTGTAGCCACTTACTTTGTTGAGTTAATATTCATGTATTTCAAATGTTTTTACTCTTAGACGTTGCTTAGGATTTACTTCCCTTTTCTGGTTTTTTCATTACTAAAGTATTTTAAAGCATTTCAGAAGTTTCCTGAGATACAATCTTTAGGTTCTCCTATAAAAATAGCAAGGCCTTTTCTTATCCTTTTCTATACTACCTCAATCTCTCAACATTTGGAACAACTGTGTTCTTCCTAGAATTGCTTAGATTTTATTTGCTTTTGGTTTATGAAATTTATTAGGTGTGAAATATTTTATTGCCTTATTTACTGGCTTCAGTGTCCTATTCTGGGAAAGCAGGCAGATCAGCTACAGGCACCCCTAAAGACAACAATATTAATGACTCCAGCTGATGTTCCTACTTTTCCAGCCAATGGAAATGTGAGCCCTGTTCCTGCAAGCATGCTTCCTGAAGCACTGCTCCAGCACACTCCAAGTGTTCGCTGCCTGGAGTGAAGCCAGACATATATCCTGGCCTGTTGCACAGAACTGCAGAAGACACATTTTGATCATCACTTACCAAAGAAATAAAATAATTTGTATTTTTCATAAACTGGACTACGCAACATAAAACCTAAATTTCCCTCACTCAGAAATATTAAATTGGTCATTCAATTATCAAAATAAGAACTGAAAAGGAAATTTAGGTAACAAAGATCTATGACCAAGAAATTCAATTTCCCTCTTGAACACAGAAAAATAGGTTCAAAAGCTGAAGTATTGTGCTACTACCTCCTGTCAATTACTGTGCCATCCCAGTGTGCCACAGAGCCCTATCAGGAGTCACTGCATCACCCTTGACAATCTATCAGATACTTGCATTTCATTTATCTGTGGTATACTGACCAAATACATATGTAACCATCCCAATATGTCCAGAGCAAAACATAGCTTAATAGCAGTAGACAGATGAAAAGAAGGAATAGGTACAAGGACACTGCTTATGATCATTACAAATCTGTGTTAAAATCTCCAAATTTAAGTAAATAATATTTTTGAAGTATAATGGAAGTTTAAGATTCAGCAAGCATAGTTTGGACTCTCTTCATTTAACATTAAGGACCTGCCTGGAAACCTGCGAGTTGGTAACATGCGCCACAACTTGAGATGGGAAGAGATCAGAGAGCTCCTAGCTCCCTATCTCCACCTTCATAGCCTGTTAGACTGCACACTCATTTTCTGAGGGTGGTTCCTTGACTCATTCTTCCTTTTCAAAAGCAAATGCCCTCATGTCTGAGCTTTTCTCACAAGGCATGGAAAGAAAACAGCAACTTGTGTAAGGAAAAAAACTAAATTTTATAGCTGTCTCATTGATATGTCAACTGCATCATGGTTAGCCCAATTAAAAAAAGGACAGCCCTGCCTAACTCAAAGACTGTCCTACAGGACAAATAAATGTAATATAGAGCAACACAGATATATGTTCAGGAAGCTCTTCTTGTTTTGTTCATATATTAGACATTTTTCTACTGTGATATAATCAGACATTGCCAAACAAGCACTCACTTTTGTGGAAAACATCAAGAAAATAATTTGAGTTTAGCAGAGCTATTTTTCCTAGATCACTCTATTCCTCTTGTTTGCACTATTTTCTTAATGCCTTATGTTTCAAAGGCCAATTTTCAAACATCGGGAATAAGTAAGTCTTTTCCATAATTCTTTACAAGTCTAGCACAATAGAACTGTAGCTCTTAAGACATATGTAATACAAATAATCATTCATTTCATTATGGTAGCATAAAAATAAAAAGCTCCAAGCAAAATACCTCTCATTTGTAAAGATGATCATGACTAATCCTATGTCAAGATAAGACCAAAGATTTTTTTTAAAAAAAACAACTACAAAAAACTACTGCATAATCTAAAATCTTGTTTAAATTCTCTTTTTGCTACAAGGCTATATTGAACAATTAAGTGAATTTTTTCTGTCATGAAATCAAGACTTAAAATACCTATGAATTTAAGATCCCCTTAGTGGACATTAATTTTAAGCAGGTATTTTTCATAAAAATTCAGCATTTTTTTTTCTTTTTTACAAGGCATGTTATTAAACCTTCATGCTCCACATCCCCTCCAATTCTTATTACCATTTTCATACCCTATGGTGAGGCTGACAAAAAACAGTGTAGATTTGACAACCATAAGCACAGGAATCTAGCAAGAAATTACTATGCAAATGTGTCTGGGAGAAGATAACATTAATAAATATTTGCTGATGGGCCTTTTGCTCCAGTAGGTGGCACATTTATAATGAAAATTTAACAGTTGTTTAAGCCAAAGATCAGAAGCCTCAGATGTACATGCCACTGAGAGATGATGAAATAGGAAAAACACCTCCACGTATTGGCATTTTAGAAGAACCAATCCAAGCTCACAAAGTTTGTGAAAAGTTGGAAGGAAAATATTTTCTTCTTTAAATGCTTTATTCACAAAAAAAAAAAAAATTCTCAGCAGTTACTAGCAACCTCAATTTAAAAGGTCCATTAAAAAACCAATTGTTTACAAAACAAAAAAAATCAAACCTTCGAAGTTAGACTTCAGTTAATTTTGCAGCTAAAGGACTGTAAACCACAGGAAGGCACACCACATTTTTACTTCACTGTAGAGAAAAATCAGTTACAAATCATGATAATAAAAGAAAAATCTAAGAGAAGGGGAGAAAATACTACCATGTGATTACATAACATTTGATTTAAAAGAGTGTAAGACTATGTTTCAGAAAAAATAAGTAACTGAGCTAACTCTTTGATTTCATAAGGAGAAAGTAGAAGGAAAGCTTACTCAGCAGGAGAAAAAGCAGGCAGTTCAGGAGTGACCAGCTTTCCCAGACATTCAGTGATGTTTTAGTTTGAGAATTTTCACTTTAGATACTGCTACAAAATAATGTTCTTCTTTAATTCAAGACATGTTATTTCTGGATTTATTCATGGACAGCACTCTCAAAGTCTTGAATACAGGTACACAGAAGTGAGACAAGCTTAGATAAAGGTCAAGTTTCAAACAAACTGCAGAAATAAATTTCAAGCGATGCTGAAATGCATAGAGCATTTGCATTTCCATTTCTGTGGGACAAAGTTTAAAATCAAGAAAAATGAAAAGAAACCATATACTGGCAGCACACTTTCTGGAATCAGAAATACTGAACACCAGCTTGCAAAGTATTAGAAAGATTAGTATTAGTTATTATAGTCACAGGTTTAGGAGCAAGCCTGTTACCAGTACATCTTGTCAAGACAGTTCTGTGCAACCCAACTGTAAGCATTTAACCTTAAGTAAAAGAGTCAAACAATAAGAAATCGGTTGCCCAAACAAATTAGCATGCTTATGCTATGCTTCCCACAAAGTACAGAAAGAAGTCTTTGTGGATAAATGGATGTAGCTTCTGGGGACATGATCCAAAGGAGGTAAAGACTTTCCAAGGATAATAGTCGGAATATAACTCTGGATGATACTGTCCCTAAACAATGCAATGAAGTGAGAAAAAGACAACAGCACATGTGCATGACTGTCAGTACTAACGTACGCAAGAAAGATAAAAACTCAAAGTTATTTACATTGTTAGATTACAGATATTCTTGTCCCAAACCCTAGGTAAAACTGTAAGGAAACATCTGTCAGGTAAATCATACACACAGTGTCTTTATAAGCTGATTAGATTCTCCGTTCTCCACTTTCTGCCCTCACTGAAGGTATGCACTTCAGATCAATGAAAGCTTTTGAAACTACTACCAAGAAAATTAGGCAACATGATAAGCACACATCATGTACAAAAAAATCAGAGAAAGCTATGCCAATACAAACCCTACATCAATATTAAGCTAGAATATTATGCATTTTTTCTTTTTAAATTGGTAATATAGCTGAGTGACAAAGTTCACCACACATCCCAGATGGAACCAAGCAGTGGACACAGTTGCGACAAAGCTGCCTTTCAGTATTTAAAATACAGTACTAGAAACAGAGTCCAACCTCTGCAAAGGAGCAAAACAAGCACTCCATACAATAAGCAAGGAATTTGACCTGGAAAATTACTCTCCTTTCACTCTCTTTTCACAGAGAAAAGCTTGATCCTGCCAGCTGAAAATATCTAGAGGGAGGAAAAGACAGCAGAAGTCCAGAAAATCTTGAGAAGTATCAGTATCATGCTTCTTGATGCAAAGAAAGAGAGCTTTATGAACTCACTCCTGGTTGAAAGAATATTTGTTCCAGTTCCAAGTATGTCACGCAGACTTTAAACACCAGGACCCAACAGTCCACGACTGTGGAGGCAAAGTTGTCTTTCTGATTCATCAGCGAGTCACTGAGGCCAATGATGTAAAATCACGTTATTAAAAAAAGTAATACATAACCTTTTCAAATGTTCCACAATCTCTGCTTGCAATTGCATCCTTAATAAAAACAGTGTCAGGCTTGAAATCAAGATTCCTTGCTATTTTGTAAGAATGTATCTAATCATGGAGGTTCTGTAATAGGAGAGAGGAAAAGCACATAATTTGAAAATTCAAATTGGCAGTAAGATGCAGTTCTTAAGTGCAAAGGTAAAGGTTTATTTAAACAATTCAACAGTTTAACAAGTAAATTCATCACATCCTCAAGTCTTTAAATTGAACTTGAATGTGTCTCTAAATAATGTGTTCCAGTTCAATTGCAGATTTATTGGACTTAACAGCAAACACTGGCATATTTGGGAAAGCAAATTCTTCTCCTGAAGGAATTATGCCTTGAGATTATGTCGTCCAGTACTGTAGAATAGATAAGGCTTGGTGATTCCTTCGGTCCTCAGAGTCTATGAGCCCCAGTGGATGCACTGATTGTGACTTTGTTTATACCAGAACTGTCACACTAGACCATACATAGCTTCCAATGTGTTGACTTCCAAATGTCTTGGTAACAAGTTAACTTTGATTAGTGTGACAATAATAATTTTCCCATTATTTTCAGTTAATTGGTAGATGTCCCTTCAGACCTTGCTTTGCACTGGCAGCTGATTGCTCCACATCACAGCAGCACCAACATGTTCCACTAGCATTCAGCATCAACATCAAAGCAAAAAGAAGAAAGGGGGAAAAAAAGTTTCTAAGTGATTATGGTTCCTCAAAGTCCCCTCTGTGTGTCTGCACTGTTACTGGCTGTTGTTCTACCAACTGTGCAACTCTTGAAACATTGAATTTGCATAACAATTTCTCCTGATCCAAGAACTCTATTGCAAGTAGGCAGTAAACAACATGTTCATGCAATAGATGGCTTAGAAAATAATATTCTGAGTAAAGGGATTTCAATTTCTGGCCAGGTATCACAGCAGCACAGCAGATTCTTGTCGTTTATCATCACTCAGCTGCCCACTAAAAGCTGCTATTTTGACACATTTTAGGATACGTAATTTCTAGCTGCCTGCATTTGACCACTCAAGACAGAATGAAATTTGCCATTTTTCATCCAGACTCCGTGCATGCTCCCTGTCTGAGATTGGGTGAGGTGCCCATGTGTTTCTCAAGTCCTAGCGTCCTTCCAGCAGTCTGCTTTTGCCACAGAGGGGTGAGTGTTGAACAGGTGAGGCAGATGCTCCTCGAGAGGGGCTGGAGCAGCTCCCCTGCGCACCGCTCACAGCTGCCGGCTCCGAGAATTGATCACCCCGGGCACGGCATGGATGGGTCTGCAAGCAGCAGAACAGACTGCTAATCTGCAACCAGCAGAAACAACACAGCCCTGCTCTCCACTCTGCAGATATTCAATTTATGAGTGACAATTCCTGAGATTAGGAGTCTTATCTTCATTATTTAAAGCAGTTAAAACAGTTTTGATGCATTGCATCAACCTTGCAAAGGGATGACTTGAAGCAGTCAGGGTAGTGTGCCATCTATCAAAGCAACACCAAGCTTCCAAATGAGGAAAGCAGTATAAAGTAGAAATACTTTTAAAACACAGATAGCTTTATCTACCCTATTCATCCACTGATTTCAAGTCTGCATAATCGTAGCAAGTATTTTTTAAGCAGAACTGTAAAAATATGAAAAACAACTGAATTTATTCTAAGGCAAAGTATGGGCCTGGCATTCTAGCACCTACCAAGAATTTAAGCAAAAAAATAAGCACATTAAGCACAGATACCATGCCATAACTCGTAACCAGAGCACAAGTTTAATATACACTTAATAGAACAATGTAAACTCAAATATTTTTTCAACAAAGGTCATCTGAAAATCTCTGGAACAAAGTCAACTTGTTTATTTCGAGGAAGATTGAAAGCAAAAAAGACAATTTTGCCTTGAAGGAGAAATACTCATTAGATAGGGTGAATTGTTAAAATGAGTGACTGCAACTGATAAAATAAAAGGACAATATTTTTAACTTGTTTCTACCAGATTTGCCCTTATTTCTGTCAATAGCTATCAAGAACAAGTCTAGAACTACACCACTTTCAATTCTTCATAACCATGTTTAAATACCCAAAACCTGGGGGTATTTTCATAAATATTTACTCCTCAGTCAGTACACCCCTGGTGTTCCAGCTTTGGCTTTTCTCAAAGTCTCAGCCTTAACTCAGCAGTCAAAGTGACTGAAAAGCTTAAATCCTATTTTCAGAAGTAACCTGAATACACAGGAGCTAAGTACTGTTCATGTTTCCTTAAAAAGAGCTTGCTACAATGATGACTTAATAGATCGATTTTTACTGGTTTTACTTACTAGAGATGCATCAGGCTCAAATGGTACTACTAACAAAGTTGGCCACAATACATGAATTGCAATTCCTGACAATAATCTTCAGCCCTTTCCATCTAGTCTGTTTTTTCTTGATGAAGTGATTTCTGTGTCTCTTTATCCAGATGTGCCACTCTAAAGCCTATGACTCTTCCTCACCTCTTTATTTTCTCCATGTGCCACTTAAGTTTGATCGCCGGATAAAACAAGCGCCTCAATTTCTGCTTATATTTAAATGCTCAGTCACAAAACATTTCAGGATGTAATCACTCAAGGTTGAGCCAGAGGAGATGCACATGTGTGAAATTTTTGAATCCAACTTGAGCAGAAAAACAGACAATTTTAAGAACTTCCTACGTGGATTTCTTACCTTGCCTTCATCTCTCCACCCCTACTATGAAATATCCTGAAGAAAATGGAGACCCCAAGGTGGAAGTTACAAACCCAGGCATAGTGTTTCAATTTCTGCCATCACAGGATTCTTGAAGTAAGCAAAAGGGAAACTTGCACACCAGAGACCTGCTCTGTCTTTTCTAGCTCAGTAAAAATATTAACAGTACCAATGTGACCAGCTAGTAAAACCAAGCAAAAAAGTCCAAAACTGAACATTCCACAGTAATTTCAGAAGTCCCTTGACATGGGAACATCCTTTGATCCCTCTGAACGCAGGTGATCTGAACACAGATCTCCTACACCATCCCAAGCAACCCATACACCAACAAGTGGTGTTACCAAATGCATCATAACACAAATTCTTGCCCAGTGTGACAGTTTCACAAGTTGTTTAAAGGGAAAATTTTGTCCACTGAGCTTTCATACTCATATCCTTTCCCTCAAGGAGCTCCTGTAACACACTATATGAATTTTAAAACCTCAATCCTTAAGGAAGCTGTATTCCTCTATTCAAAGAGTATTAAAAAGACTTCCTCATCCCATCCCAAGATCTGCACTGCTCAGTCAGACATAAACACTTGAGGATAGGTCTTGAACCTACCCAAGGCTAAGGAATTTAGCCTTTCATCTGCCCTGACTGCTGGTATCAATACAAAAGCACGCTCCTTACACCTCTGGAGATCAAAACATAGCCAGTTTTCATCACTTCCAACTAAAAAATAATTTTAAGAAACATCCTTACAGGAACAAAAAAGCATAAGTGAAAGAGGGAAGTTACTTAGTTCATTTTCCCTTCAGAATCATGTTATGAGCACTGCTCAAAATCCAACAGAACAGAAAGCATATTAAACAAAAAAAACAAGAAAAAAAGACAATTTCTTGGCTGAACATTCTGGGTAAGACCTCCAGACATCTCTGGCTCTTTAACCTACAGACAGGAAAAAATATATAAACTTAAGTTTCAGTAGTAAAGCTTCAAAAGGGCTGCTGCAGAGAACTATAGTTCTCAGTGCACTCAGCTCCTCTGGCAGGATTAATCAGTGACCTGCACTAAAAAAAAAACAAATGTCAAAATTTCCACCGAGAGCTTAGATAGGCTTGGATTCCAGAGTCAAGGGACTAACATGAAATTGGTCACAACATATCCCTTCCCCAATAATGTCTTTTCCTTTTAGCTTAGTGTCCTCTTCTTCAAAATCTCCTTGTAATCTTGGCAGTACAGAAGCTGCTATCCCCTGAACACTCCCAAAGTGCAAAAGATCACGATACTTTAACACTGAGGTCTTCCAAAGGAGAGGAAATTAAAATTACAGTGCCATGTGATAACTGACAATCTGATACAGAAATAGCTAGAGGATGGAAGAAATAGAGCTCCATAGGAGGAAGTCGAGTAGTTCTGTCCAGCACAACAAACACACCAAATCTTGAACTACCAACATGAAATGGCAGGAGGGGAAACATGCAGCAATAAAGACACTTGGGAAAAGATGTAAGATGTTTAAGGGTAAAAGGACCTTGCAAAAACCATCTTGGAACAAAGAACCAATCAGTTTGGTTCTGAAGTTTGGCAAGCTTATATTCATAATGATACAAATTACCAAAAAAATTAAAGGAGAAAGACATTCTAGCTCAAGCACTTAGAGAAATAAAACAAATTTTATATGCCATGGTAGCAACATGTCACACATTGTTTTCCAAACATTCATAATATTTTCTTCCTGGTAGCCTTTAAACACACACTGAAGAATAGCAAGCAAATTTATTCACAGGTCCTAAAATGACAACAACGTATATTTAAGCTGCCAGTATGCATCTCTTGCATGACTTCAGAAGCATCCAAACATGGTTTTGAAGGAGCTGTGTTGAAGTGGGACTGCTGTGCTTCCCAAGCGCCTGTGACAAAGGGCAATTGTCTCCATAGCTTCTACTCCTTCTCCTACATGAGGATGGAATAATAAAAACAGGTGCACCAGCCTACATTTACCTCTTAACTAAACTTCTGGGAACTGTGACTCCTAGCTTTTTCTTATCTCAGGAAGGTGTAACAGTAGGTGGAACAGGATCTCTCCTCAGCACTTAACAGAAGAAACCTTACCAGCTCTAGAGCCAACCACATCTTGCACACACAAAAAAAGAGCAACGTCAAATTTTGCTCCTTGCAGACAGAGCTGAGCAAAGAAGCAAATATTGTATTAATAAAAAAGGCTTATTTCAGGATCAAGTCAGAATTGTGAAGACCTAGATTAAAAGCCACACAATTTTAAATGGTCTATATACAAGAGAATAACGTAGGCTAGAGAGAGTAACCCAAGTGAAGTGCACAATGTCAACCACCTTAAACTTTCATCAAGCACAGCTCCTAGTGAGGGAAGGGTCACAAATCTGACATAGTTAGAAAAACAACAAAAATCTGCCAAGAATGAGACACAGATTAAAAATAAATTGGTTCATTAATTTATGAATTATATTCTTTTAAAAGGGTCATACAAAGGTTTTAACAACAATTTATTTTTACTTCTCTAGATTCCTGAAGAAAGGAAAAAGCTTGTAACATATTTTAAAGCTATCTAAAAATCATCCTGAATATTTAGGGTGCTTCATATACATTTTTCAAGTGCATCTTAACCTTTATCATTAAATATGCACATAGGGAAAATTGGCTTTGAGAGACAGCAATATTACATGTCACAGGGAAAAAAGCAAACACAAAAATTATGAAGTATTAAAAATTAACAATTAATTTAATGATTTTATGTCATGAATGACAAATCTTTTCTGAAATACTATAACAAAATAATTCCAAAATTATATCAGCAATGTCAGGAGTTAGGTCATTTGGGAGAGCTTTCTTTTATTTGCATCCCCCTGGGATCCCTACCACAAACTGCATTTTTGTTGAGAGGTGTTGTTTTGAATTTTGTTTGTCTTTATCTCCAAAGAACACCTTAGCAGAAGCTATCAGCTTTGACAGAACACCAAAATTCTGGCACTGAACCATAAATTGACCATTACCATAAAAAGAACTGCTAAATGAGAAACTATGTGCTCAGTATAAAACTAATTTCATGCTTTCAAAAGCACACAGTGGCTTCTAGCAAGATAGTGGCCCTGGGACTTGCAAAGACAGATTGGCTAATACAAATGGTGTGTGCTCCTGATGCAGTCTGCTTAGCCAAGCTTTACATGTACTGGCAGTAAATGGAAATTCTCGAATCTTCTGTCAAACAAATACACACTTATCTATAACTTTGGAGCTGAAAGCTATAAAACAGCTGCCTCATAAATATATTTAGCAGGAAAAAGCATGAGCTGTCCTAGTTCCTCAGAAGAAAAAAAAAAAAACAAAAAAACCCAAAGCAGTCTTTACATAGTAGGCACAGATATTTCTATAGCAAGCAAGAAAAAAACTCCATATTTTTCAATATATTTCCTTGTTTTATCAAAAAAGCTATCATCAGCATACACTAATATAATCATAGGAGGTCTCACCTCACCAACTTAATATTCACATAACAGCAGTGCTTAATAAGCAACTCAGCTGAAATAATTTTTTTTGTTCTGCTATAGGTGAAATGCTCAATAAAACCTCCTTTTTTTAAACTCACAAGTACAAAGTCTGTTTAGTTTATGATAATACTTTCAAGCTTAAAGATTTACTACTAGAACTTCACAGGCTACCTTTAGCACACTATCCGTTCCCTTAAATAAAACTTGGTGCACTAAATCTCAAATTTAACTGGTTAGGGAGAAGCGACAGTAATTTTATACCCTTCTCAAAGAAAGCTGTCAGTGCAAATGAATTACTGGAAGCTGTCCTGGGCATGACAGATCATAACTTTTAATATTAACAATGACAGGCATACCTAATATGTCAAATCCAGTGCACAATTTATTTCATTCTTTACTTTTCTAGTTTATCTGGAGAATCTGACAGCTCTTGTGTTTCACACATCATTGTAACTATACTTTGAAATTTAACAAGCCAGAAAGCAAGCTCTGGTAAGAGGTATTTATTCACACTGCTAATAAGCTTCTTTCTACAACAATAATAACACAGCATCACTGACATTCAAAAAACATTTAAAATGCATAGGAAATCACCTACTGGAAAGATGCCCTCTGCAAACAGCAAGCAAGGAAAGGGAGCTTGCCACATATTTAGTTACTTTTAATACTGAAATGAGAAGGAAAAGGTGCATTACATGTCTTGCCATTTTTATTATCCTTTCCACTAGAATAACTAAAACAGAAATGCACTGCACACAGAAATAATGCCAAACATGTAAGCATCCACTCTTAATGTCATAGCACAAAGCAATTCAGTGAAGTTTAATAATAAATAAAAAACAGACTCACCTCTACTGGGAAGCCCACTCCACATTATGGCAATACTATTTAAGCAGGTTAAACAGCAACCAAGTTACATAAACAAAACTTCCAGTATGTGACCAATATGATCTACGGTGCTACAGAGTGTTGGCTCCAGCCCTGATCATCTGTGTGACAGTTCACTGCTATACCAGAGCAGCCTCCAACCTTCCCAGATGCCGGCTTATTGCACTGCTCATTGAAAATCCTTCACACGCTGGCAACATTTTAGGGAAGGACAAGCACACTCTGAGTCATTTGTAAAGAAAGCAAAGCAATTTCAGTTCTGTATCTTCATGCGTACCGAAACACAGAGCACTGTCAAAGTAGAAGTCTGCCTGAATTTATGCTGAGAATCAGGCAACCCAAGCCTTCATTATCAATGCATGGAATCAGCTACAGAGATCAAATTCAAACAAACCATAAAAAAATAAAAGGATATGATTATGAAAGGCTCTACAGCTTCAGCTCCAAACCACACAGAATGAGGAATCATCTATCTAGACTGTGTAAATGTTAAAAATAGCTCTGTCTTTTCTACAACGAACATGAGACAGAGGAAAATCAGCAGCCTGTATTGTGATGAGGTTCATTATTGGGGGGGTGGGGGGGGATACAGCAATAAAAATTAATGATTCCTTACAGATTTTCTAAATAAGATTAATTCAAAATTATGCAAATGAAATAAGTATTTTTTAACCATGTAACAGACGAAGTCTATTACATATTAAAAACCAGGATATCTATTAAAAAGAATAATACATATTTGGTTGAAAATATTTTGAATACTGACTCAACAAAGACCTGTACAGTTTAGGAGATTAATGACTTGCACCAAAATTAAAATATCACTAAAAGCAAGCCATTACATGACCAATGCCTTCATTCTTCCAAAACAACAGTAATTTTAAATTACTTACTATGAAAAATCTCCATGGCTCATTAAATTCATGCATTCCTACTCCCACATGTACTTCTTGCAACGTACATCTTTTTGTCTTTTAAGGTTCTTCATAGGTTTTCTTTCCCCAGAAAGGTAAGAGAGCATTTGTTGCTGTGCATACTCATACCCAGAGATACACAGCATAAGACAGGTGTAATCATAACCAGGCTTTCAAGAAATGGAAAGACACGGGAGTTTTTTTATTATATTACCTGTACAGTTCTCCAAAGACTGCTGGGTCATGAGACAACTACCAGAGAAATTTTGACAGGATATGATCCCAGGTGAGAAAAATTACTAAACAGAGAAGATATCAGCTTTCCTTTTACAATGTAAAAATAACAAACAAACTTGACTTCATTATTTTGTTTCTTCCAGTAGTTTTAATACAGATATCATGGCTAGAAATGCACATGGATAAAAATGTCTGAATTTACAGATCCCTTTTCATCTCAGCTGTCTACACCTCTAAACTGTGGATCACTTCCTTCAGTGAGACAGTGAAGAAATTTTTGCAGCAACATCAACTTAATTGATTCGAGAGGCTCCAGGCCATGCCCAAAGTGGTGACAAGGGACATACACCCAAGTGAAGCAGAAGTTGTGTCACCACCACTCCTGCAGCCATTCTCAGCTTGAAAACATGGCTGGGGAGCAGCCCAGCCTAGACTCCAGAACATCTGATTTTCTGATGTCTTAAATGCTGCTTTTTTACCACAGCAAAACTACCCTTGAAGAGAGGTTAAACTGTCCAGGAAGGTATTTTGCTACCAGAACATATTTATGCAAAGTAGTGGCAAAGGGTCCTGAATGTACTGTCCAATTTTATTTTGGAATCCTTCCACATTCCACCCAAAGGACCGCCCCCTATAAACCATTTTTTTCCATAATATGTACATTTTTTGTTTGCCTAATATCATTCATGTGTCCCCACCTCCAAGAGAATGAAATGGAGTCTAGAAATTCATAATTGGTCTGATAAAATTTACCAGCTTCAAAGAGTTATGGTTTTCAATTCTGCATTAGGCAATTAGGGAATTTCTAATGTTTTGATACAACTTATCAATTTCTTTAAAACAACTAAACTCAATAAAATAATGATTTCCCCATGTTTTTCCTGAAGTCTACCAGTGAGTAAGCATATCATCTACTTCATATTTCTTATTAATTTTACCAGTACTCTCACAGTGCAACTACTCAAAGAACAGAATATTATGGATACAGTGAGCAGTCATTGGCAAATAAGAAACCAACATTAATGTCAGTTCTGGACCTTGATATTAACTCTCATCATCAGCATTTTGTGAGGAAGTGCCCAAAAGGAATACAATAAATCTGCCTCATTTCAGAGCAGCTAGACATAAGCCTGATGGAGCCCTTCAAATTCAGCATATTCTATGTTTCTGTGATGACTTCTGTGAAAGAGAAACAGCAGTTGCTTATAATAAACACATTTCATACTGTAAGAAAAATGTTATGTACCATTACCTATCTCTTAAGTAAATGGTGGAAGAGGCTCAAGCAATGCAAAGAATGTGGTACCATCCACCAAAGGTAATCTTGTTTAAGAGACCACTGAATAAGAAAAAAGTCAATGCACCCTGTAGTGAGGAGTGAAACACTAAGAGTTTCTCAACAGCTCACTAAGTTCCATTATGGCCATGGAACTCTTTTTGTTATTATTGCTATTTTACTGGACACAGTTTTGCTTTTTAGCGAGAGTCCAATATTTCACCAATACAAAAATGGATTTGACCTAGAGTAGGACAGCAGAGGATGGAGCAACCTCACTCTCATGGAGGGACAGAGAGGGGGAAGCCCTGAGGAGTTGCTCCCCTTTGTGCCCCTACAGAAGCAGCTTCCTTGAACCTGCTTTCTAAAAGGCCAGGCTGTAGGCAGCAGACATGGAAGGCAGAACAAGTGCTGACCTTCCATTAGTCTAAAAAAGGTATTGGCCCAACACAAAAAAAGAGTAAGCTCACAGTGCTCTCTACAGACTCATGCAATAATTCTATAGCTACGCATGCACACATTTAATAGGACTCAGTTCACTTTTTCAAGATACTTTTGGTTGTTTCTTTGCATTCCTCTGAGTACTTGCTGGAATAATTCATAAAGATCTTCTGCAATAAAAAACATATAATCCTTGTCTTTTTTTATATTAATGAAAGACAAACATGGAGAAGGATTTGAGGACCTATATCAAGAGGCTTAAAGTAAGCAAAAGTTCTGTTCTCCATTATGTTGGCACAAAGCAGTCATAGATGGCAACTAAGCTACCTGTCAGAAAGCCAGATAAGGCTTGGCCCAGATAAGGATTAAAACCTACTTACAAAAACCTGTGTTTAGGTTTTGATTCTTCTGACAAAAACCAAGGGAAAACTCCACTGAAATGAGAGCAGTGCATTGCAGATTCATTCTGTTGTAACCAACCATCAATTAATCCTGCACTGATCTGGTAATCAGGCAAGCTAATTTTGTTCACAGATTCATTAAAAAAAAAAAAAAAAAAAAAAAAAATCCAACAAAATTCTTGCTCTCATGCATGAGACCAAAACTGGGAATGTAGATTTAAGACTATCTGGAATATTTTAAATATAATTTCTCAATGTCTATCAATAGTCTGTTTAAATTTTTGCCTGAAGATACTATTCACACTTTTTTTTTTTTTAATGAATATGCAAGTTAGCTATACAGTCGATGGATCCTATCAAGAAAAACCTGAGTTCTTTAACTGTAAGCCCTCCTGCCTCCATTGACTCGATAGGTTGCCTACACTTATAAATTTATATGGTACTGCACAGAGAGACAAATAAGCCCTAATCTCTGAAAGAAGCCCTGCCTAGTCCATCCTCCCTTGTTCTTCTCCCATGTCCAAAACTGCTATTTTACCTTCTCCCTTCCACCTGATTAAAGTCACAAACACAAGTCTACTAATCCACGTATTTATTTTGCTGTATTAACAAATCCCTGGCTGTCATTGCTGTGAAAAAACAGCAACAGTGTGTTTATAATACTTCAGGAAATTAACCTGTGACTATTTCCTCAGTATTGCAGTGTTAACACGGTAACTTGTAACACTGTTGCTTGCGAAGAGTCGCGGTATAGGGTCCTGCAGCATTTCCCAAACTGTCCCTCAGGGTCGGAGATCTCACCCCACGGAGGAAGCAGTGAGAATTGGCGGGGCAAGAGCGGTGTGAGCCGCCAGGGAGGAGTGGGAGGAACACGGGGGGGCATGCAGGGACATGCAGGCGGTCCCGGGGAGCAGCCCGCAGTTCTCTCCCCGCAGTTCTCTCCCCGCATTCCCCCGCTAGGCCGGGGCGCTGAGGGCGGCTGGGCACGGCCCGGCCTGCAGCGCCACCGCGTGGGCCTGCCCGGCCCGCCGCAGCCATCGCTCACGGCACAGGGCACCGAGCCGCTCCCACCGGCACCGAGCCGCTCCCACCGGCACCGAGCCGCTCCCACCGGCACCGAGCCGCTCCCACCGGCACCGAGCCGAGCTCCCGCCCCGCTCTCACGGCTGCTCCCGTCAGCTGCGGGTGCTCAGCCCGTGCTCGCAGCGGGGACAGGCGGATTTCGGGTGCCCAGGACAGGCCCGCTCACTGAAAGGCTGTAAACTGCTCGCTCCAAAATGCATCTCCCCAAAGACGCAGGGAACCACCTTCCTTTCCCTTTTTATTGGTAGGAGATACATGAAATCGTTTCCAAGTGAAGCTGCGAAGGCAAACGCCCATTTCCTTGCTTTGGTGAGGATTCATTTCTGTCCATTTGTGTCTGACAGGAGCCTGAGCTGCGCTGAGACACGGCTGGTAATGAACGAGCACCGGCAGAAGCTACAGTGAAGGCTCTAACACCACCTGCAAGGTATTTTCCAACTAAAATACTCTTTTTGTCCAGCTTTCAACACCAGTGTAAAGAAAAGGAGGAGTTCAATGAGCGGATCAGATTCCCAAAGTCACCTAAAATAACCCATTAATTTATTGATTGTAGCAATATAAAGAAAAGCAGCTCTTAAATGCTTATTTTATATTAAATCTTACTTGCCAGAAAGGAATTTAAACTGCAGTAGAGATATAACAGCAAAAGAGCTTGGATATATCAATAATTGGTGAGGCAAAATACACTAGAAATAAAATAAATCTTTTAGAAAAATATGTTGCTAAATATATTTTAAATCCTATGACAATTTCACCCTTAATCTAAATACAAATAAGAAACTTTAAACTCCTCTCTAAAATTACATTTAGGCTTTTATATATATAAAAGCCCTTCATCTATACAATTAAAGGTATTCTTGCCAGAACCTGGATCCCCGGTATCAAATCTTAATGAGCACTCCAATAGCAGTACAACAAGGACCATTACTGGCAAATTAAGAGCAACAAATTGAGTTTACTGTTGCAAAACATAGTGGAAGTCAAAAATTAAGAAGATATTTTCTAACAACTGAGGGCTGGCCACCTGTCACAGAGAGGACCACAAAACATAATGAATATGAAAATATGTCTCGTCTCCATTTATAAGAAAGTCCACCAAGTATAAGGGAGAATGGAATGGAGTCAGTGATCCATCAATTCTGTCACACAGAATCAAGACAGTTCTGGCAGCTCCTGGTTTCTGAAGGGTCAAGGAAATTTTACAGTCACATATTTTACAGTCACCTCATTTTCTGGTGGGAATATTACTGATTTTCCATTTAATCTTTGGAACTTCACCCTGATACTAGCAGGAACTTTTGCAGGAAGTTTCCTAAGGGGTGCTGAGCTATTCACTAGGTGCTTTGTTAGAAGGGTGCACTATAATAGTGAAGTATGAGAGGGGTTATTTGCTTCCTTTGCACGTGGAATAAAGTCTATTCACTGGTGAGGTGAGATTAATATAATTGCTCTCTTACCATCTGCACAATTAGTTCTGTTTACAATGTTAGCTGAAGAAATGGGAATGGAAGACTTCCATTACAAGAGGTAATAACACTCCAGAGGACATGGATTAAAACTGAGCCTAGATAATATCAATTTATAAGAAAATTAATTTTTAGTTATTTTTGGAAAGCGTCCTTTGAGAACTACATCTCAGTATATCTTGTTCTCCCACTGGTTCTTAAACAGTATATTAAATTGCTTATGTAATCACAATAATAAATTGTCTATTGTAAGGCATTTCTTTCTTTTAAATAATAAATAAATAAATATCCCTCAGCTCTGAAAAAAGAACTCTTATTTCAACATGCACTGGATAGACCAGCAAAACTAATACACAACTAGGATATAGTCTAATATAGAGATCAAAGTACAAATAAACATGAATTTTAACTCCCTATCTATGCAGAAACCCCAAAGCTTGAGCTCCAGCAAACATAATTGTATTTTGAGCATCGGAGCATTCTTTGAGTAATGGTGCCAGAGCATCAGCTGTGATCCCCAGGAACGACAGCAAAGGCATCAGATTAAGGGGTTCAGATAACAAAAAGCAACAAAAATAGAAAATGTTTTTATATGTTTGCATTGTAGATCCACATACAGAGGAATCCTAGATCAATCATGTCTCACAGATATTCAGTTATTTTAAGAATGTACAGAATAAAGTACAGTAATTTCATGTCTATAAGGCGCACAGGATTATAAGGCACATCTCCGGGAGTCAGCAAATTTTGCAACTTTGTACATTATATAAGGCGCACCGGACTATAAGGCGCACTTTTTTTTTTTCTTTTTGCAGCAAGGATCCATGCCACAAAGTAACGAAATAGTAACGGAATCATGCAATTGTGGGGTTTGTTTACTGGCTTAGTTCAGGGTCAGGGGGGCTTGGCGAAGCTCGGGGCTGCCGCTCGGGCTGGGCGCCCGAGCCATGATGCCGCAAGCCCGTGCCACGGTGTTGGGAACCTGTGCCACACCGCGCTACCAGAAGCCCATTCTGCCCCACATTGCTGGGCAACTCTGCCGCGCGGTGGTGCCGGGAGCCCATGCCCCACCGTGGCGCCGGGAGGCCGTGCCCCGCTGCGGCGCTGCCGGCTCCCCCCACAGCTCTCCCGGCTCACACTTCTGGGTTGGCAAATTTCGCAACTTTGTCCATTATATAAGGTGCACCAGACTATAAGGGGCACTTCTGGGTTCGGACCAAAATTTTAGTCAAAAGGGTGCACCTTATAGTCATGAAATTACTGTGACCTAGATGTTATTTAATAGGAATTTAATATTTTGAATCACAAGCCTTACACAAGTGATACTCTCACACTACTTAATTCTAAATCAAACAAAACAGTGCAATAGACTTAAAGTAAAAAAAATCAATTAACAAGAAACAAAATAAGAAAAAAATAAAGCTAAACCCTTCTATGCAACTTGACTATTTCTATACAACACAAAATAAAAGAAACCAAAGCCAGTATCTTAACGTAGAAAATCTTTAAAAAATTATAATTAAGAGAACTTCTTGTATGAAGATTCAAGATCTGTAAGATTTTTCTCAAGTAGCTATGAAGTGAATCTAACACTGAAATAAAAAGAAACAAATTACCCCAAAAAACAGAAAAGCATATTATGTGCTTTATATCTTTACATTATGCATGCTAAATGCATTTTGCCCAAGAGTTTGGTTTTGCCTAGCAGTAAAAAGTCTCATTTTAAAATACTTCTTATTTAGAGGTCTCTTCCAACCTAAACCAATTCTATGAATAAGAGTAGTTAAAACCCAGAGGGATGAAAGCAGAAAAAATGAAGGGGCCAGGCCTGTAAATTCCAACTCTCCTCCTCCATCGTTCCACTACTAGATTTCATTTAAAAGTTTCTCCCGTACATGTAGCATCCCTCCAGAACTTTCTTTTGGGAACAAAATCAGATGACAAAATGTGAAAGTATTTGGATCCACAAGAGTTACTTCTAAATAAATCATATCTCAAGGTCCAACACATAATGGAATATTGCCTCAATACCACTTGACTTCACAAGAAAATAAATACACCAGTAATTCTGAATATGGCAAAATATTATTAAATACTAGTATTAATCTAGATTAAGTTTAATAGTTATGTTGGGTGGAAACAGTAGAGCATAAAAGCTTCCTTAGAATTCTTGACCAAAATCCAACATCTCAAACCAATTACGTACCTGTGCTTGTGCTTGCAAGCAAAGTGCCAGGAGCTGTACTTGTAGGGAGTTTTCCATTGTTTAGCTGCTTCACTCTTTTCAAGTGAGATTTCCCGTTGTAATGAACTTGAGCTTGGGCTGCAGAGTTCAGCTGTATATTGCACACTTCACAGAAGGAAAACAGTATCTTCTTTTTTTCTTTGCTTAATTGATAATCCTGTCTGTCATTCCTCAGTCCTTTTTCTTCAAAGACCCGTAGAACAGCTGGTTGATTCATAATCCCATCTTCAATTATGTGGTCAGGACTTAACGGATGCTTCATACCTACAAAGAAAAGATACAAAATTGTTACTAGATAGCAATGAATCTTTACTATTAAAACTCCATTTTCTTTCTTTTTTTCAATGCTATAATGCATGATCCAACAACCATTTCTAACAAATAAGGTTCCAAACTGCAGAGGCATTGCTTAATATAGAAATAAATGTATTTGTGACGCACCACAGAGTTCAGAAATAATAAGCTGGCAATATATCACAGTCTCTGCACAGCAACTTGTAACAACTCACTTTGTTCTACAAGCTCTCTATTTTAAAGCAGATTTATTATTGCATCTGTAGCAGAGGTTAAGATTATTATCAAATACATTTCCTCTGGCTTACTAAACACTGGTTTCAGAGATTTTTACTTTCCAATGACCATAGCAGTTCCCACTGCTTGAAATATAATTGTTCAACAAAAAGGATGCCAACAAGAAATGCTATGGAAACACTGGAAGACAGCAGACTGTTCAAATGAGACTAACAAAGCCTTTCAACTTCTACATACATCCAAATCTTCAGCTTCATAAAAGGTTGTATATTCTCTACATTAGTCCATCAATACCTTCACAAACCAAACTGTTGTACAGAGGAAAGACAGCTCAACATTAGTCTTGTGCAAACTATACAAAATAATGGTAAATGACAGTCCCTAAACAGCAAGCCAAGAGCCTGAAATATTAACTTCCCTTAGAGAATAAAAACCTCATCATTAAGCTGCATAAAGAACAGTTTTATACATATGGGGGAAAGTCTGTATTTTATTTAAGATATGGTGCTAAACCAGAGGGCAAGAAATGGGGGGGGGGNGGACGGACTAGGGAAACTCATAAAGAAAATAATTCTGCTTGTTAGCTACACATCTTGATGTTTATTCTTTTCCCCCACCACTCAAATACTCTGTATGGCCAAAGGCTGGCTCAGAGCTGTGCACAAAAGCAACTCTTTCCAAGCAAGAGTGCACCTATGTTCAGGTTTCAAAAGCAAAAGACTTCAAACACAAGGTCCCTTTTCCAGCCTGAGAAGCAGACCAGCACAGAACTTCGTGTATACCTACTGCTCTGTTAGGCAGGAGCACTGACACACAAACACTGAAACCAAAAGTGGCAGCAATCCTCCCCAGAAGAGTGCAGCATTCACAAGTAACACTAGAGTACCCCTCTCATAATCCAGTTTAGTTTATTACCAAGAGAAAGTCTGTTCTGTTCTCTGGCACAGGGGTGTACACAGAAAAAGCTTCAGAAATAGTTAGTCATTCATATGGTAGGATAGAGTATTTCATCACATTCCTAACACTAACCCATGCTTAACATTTTAGTATTTGTACTAAAGATTGAGATGCCTTCTCAAGTACAATTCACTGATCAAGTATTCTAAACAGGCTTCATGTCTTTGTTTCTTATAGGTGACAGTTCTGCCATCAAACAAACAATATTAACAATACATTAAGGTATAAATCACATCAAATGAAAATAAAACTAATTATTAAAAATAATCATAGTGTACAGGTACCTAATTAATTTAAAAACAAAATACTGGTGATCCTGAAAACCTAGGCTAGAGACTGTCACACTAAATCATTTAAGTGTGTGTGTCATATTTCAAGGCCAGCAACCAAGATCCTCGACTCAGCTGAGCTAAGGTAACATTTTCATCTGAAAATTTAATCTGCTTAGAGCTTCAGTATTTATTTTTCATTATACTTTAAACCATAAATATTCTCCCCTAGTCCCTTTGTTTTCTGTAAATTTTTATTTCAACATTACTGCTGGACCCTTCATCTTCTGAAGTAAAAGGTTCTGAAAAAAAAAATTTTACAAGTTGTACATACAAACCATTATGGAATAATAAAATATGTTACAGTTGAAAAAATCCTGGCCTGTCAGAAATCTCATATGTTTGGTTCCAGACAGGAAATAATCCAAAATACAATTCAGGACTTATTTCAATCATCTGTAAGACCTTAATGAAGGTCAGTTGGATTGGATACCTTTAAAACTGGCAGAGGCAAACATCTGCATTAGGAAGCTGCATGGACCAGAAGGAAGAGCTGCCTGTAAGAGCACCAAAGCCTTCCCAAGGAAGGTTGTTTTGGCTGATGGTGCATTAGCACTGCAGCACAAGATACGTGCACTCCTGGACTGTGTGTTTCTGCTTACTTTCCTCCAAATGAACAAAACCTTGGTGAAGTCTGAGACTGCTCAGTTGTGGGCTAAAGCAGGGTACATGGGGAAAAACAGAACATTGGCCTCAAAAGTGCAGTCCTGACATCACAAAAGTGTTTATAAATACAGACGCACCCAGAAAGAACAATTGAGCACAGAAAGGAGTCACGCAGCGCCTGCACCCTTAGGCATCCCAGCTGCCAGTCTAGAAAATTAACCTTCAAACAAATAAAAAGAAATCACTGCCAAAGTAAACTTTTGTTTTAACAAAACAATAACTCTTAAGGTCAGTTTTACTATAAAGTTTTGCATACACAGGACAAATGAGTCCTTGAAGCAATCTCTTGCTACTAATTTACGAATTAAAAAACCCAAGCTGAAATTTTAAAACAACCTTCGTTGCCTTAAACTCTGCGTTTAAATTAAAAGGTGGCCTGATTATAAGCAGCAATGACCTCCCAACAACTGATGGGAGCAGCAGATGCAAATCACATCTGAGAAAATGCCTACACTGAGCACAGGAGGGTTTGCAGCAGCATACTCTGACCAGTCCAACCCTGGAGAGAACTTATATGTGCAGCCAGAGGTAGGACCATGCCAAGCCTCAGAAGTCCGCCTGTTCCTTACAGAAATCCCAGCCCTCATCCTCCTGAGACTTGGAGATCTGAACATTTGGTAAAGCAAAACACTTCTGTTTTAAAAGCTTTGTTTAGTCTCTTCTAAAGTTTTAAAAAAGCAAATGTTGGTGGCAAACATGCACTGAGATGGCCATTTTTCACACAGTAATACAGATTTTACCATAAATGAGCACATTTTGTGGTGTATGCATTTGTTGAAAAACTAAAAAGGTTGCATGCAAGAAAATTTTCCATTGTTTTCAAAATTTCATTTCCTTGCTTTCTTCTTTAAAGTTGGAAAAAACCCCACCTTTGAAATGTCCTGGTTCAAGAACATACAGCACAAGTACAATTCTGCATTGAGTCAGTGTTAAAAACTTGACCATGAATTAGGTTTTATCTTGTACAAGTTAACCTTTCTTTAGAAGGCTATCTGAATGCTTTAAACTTTCATGAAAGAAACATGTGCATACAGATTAAATTGTAATAGAAAAAAACCCCCAGAAAACAGAAAAAAACCCCTGCAAACCAACCTCTTTCTTCTTGTTCTCTAAACTTTGTAGTCCCTCAAATTTATGCAAGCACACATCTGTCAAGTGGCTTTTTTCTTTCCAAGAGAGCTTATTCCTGCAGATAGATTGTGAAGAGTTCTGGATGGTACTTGTTCTCACCCACCAGGAGTCAGATATGAAACAGGGTTTACACAGGTTTACACATAGCTCAATAACATTATCATGTAACAGAAGCAGCTACTTGAGACTAGTCAGTGAGCTGAGAATAAAGAGAAGTTACATAATCATTACATTCTGTGAAACCAAAAAATATTTTAGAATAATTGTTAAAGGTAGGATTGGGAAGCATTTACAAGTTTAAGAGTATGGACAAGAATATGAATTTGTTAAAAGGCAGAAAGGTTGGAAATCATCGTATGGAGAAAATACATTCAGTCAACCCGGCAAGCTCCCAGTTCTGTATAACCTTAGTAAGCACAGTGTAAACCAAGTCTTAGCAGCAGCTGATACATGACAATATCCACAAATTAAAATGATCCATACAAAAAGGACATGATTCTGTGAATCACACTGGACACACACATTGCAAAGGTTGTCACTGTATTTACTTGGCGAGGATTAGACTCAATTAAAAATTGAAAAGTGAGAATGGGAGAACAAGAAAAACAAAGTGGGAAACACAGAAGACCATCCATATATCCAGAAAAATGTTAAGTCTGTAAAGGATTGTATGCTTCATCAGTCTTTCTCTTGCAAAATCAAGTTCTGAATCAAGCCAGATATAAACATTTTTATTCTAATCAAAATCCTAAGAAGAAGCACTGTAAAGTATAAGACTTTTTCAGGTATTTGACAAACTGTTACCAGACTAATCAGGGCTGTCCCTCCATCACATTTCCTCCCCAGACACAGAACTGATCTATCTCAATAGATTCTGCAAACAATACTGGAGCAAGAATAAGTTAGTGATTTATGACACCACATTAAAATTCTGAAGCGTCATGAGATACCCTGTTAGGATTTCTGAAAACACATCTTCTCAGTCTCTTGCAGCTGGCAAAGAAATCTAAGTGTGGATATCCTTTGTACTTGAAGCTCAAGGCAATTAGCCTTTCAATTTGGCTGGCTAATTCACTTTTAAACAGAGTTGTGCTTTCAGAGGAGCTACAAAGAAGTATTATATATAGTACAGTGCTGTAGGTGAGAATGTGCAAATCTTTACTCAAAGGAAATAAGCTTTGGTTATCCTAATGAATTAGTGATGGTTACATGATGCATTATTTTCCTGAGTGCTGGTCTAAACTTTTGCAATACCCATTCTTAATTAGTTCATACTTCAAAGAACCACTGTGCTGGAAATGTAATTAGACAGCCTTTCCTTTGTGGATCTGTGCCAGGTAAGCAAAAAAGAAAACTTATTTTAACAACTTACATATGGGCAAAGAGAATTTTCTCCTTTAGTCTTTGGAAATAATCAAATGAGTTGTTCAAGATACAGGAGCAAATACCAAAATTAACTGACTTTCTATATTGCTACATTTCCAGAAAGGTTCATTCAGACAGCTGAGGAAGAGGGGGAAAGAGAGCCACCCAGGACCTAGCCTTGTGCTGTAGTCCTCCCATGCCTCTCCAATGGAGAAAAACTCTCTATGCAATGAAGTATAAAGTCTGCATGCATGCCTCAAGAGCTGTGCTCTTGCACTGAGCAACCACGATTCCCTGCTTCCTCATCTCTGCCATAAAACATTTACACACACATCTCCCAAAAAAAAAACCAACCAAAGCAACCCAAAAAAATGCACAAACCAACTTTTAAATAATGCTCTGAAGGTACTCAAAGAAATTCACTAGGGCTGATTTTTTAAGAGTCTTACGACCTTTCTTGGATTTTTAGAGAGTATTTCCTAAACACAGATAAACTATCAAGAGGCATATGGTTTGCACCATCTGGGCAACAAGTTCTTTTGGGATACTGTGGTGAACAGCATATGCATAGTGCCTTGTGCACAGTATCCTACAGAGTTAAAAAAAGCACTAGAGACTACTTTGAAGCCAACATTGAAAAATCCCCCATATGTTTAAGGGACCTGTTTTGTTTCAGAAGATGTGTTCCTCTTTCTTTCAGTACAAACCCAAACAGAGAACTGCCATGTTTAATCTTCATCTTGTTCTGAAATTCCTCAAGGAGGCATCATGTTCTGCAACATCTCCACCTGTCAAACTATTTATTAGCCATCCATCCATATCTGATCAAGTCTTGGTTATGTCTTTCATTTCTGCTTACAAAGCACATGGAATGCTCTTATTCAAAGTTACTGTAAAAATTGGATGGTTCAGAAATGTATACACATTTTTATTTCTTAAGACAGATAAAAAATAATCAATTAGTCATGGTACACAGACCAAACTGGGCTAAGTAATTTTTAGCTTTAATTTTGATGCTAGTTTATCAATACAAAGAAGACTAGAAACTCAGCTTGCTTTCACTGTGCATGAAAAGTTTTGAATGGTGTAGTATGACAAATGGCTACAGCCTCTTCACTAACACATTTTAGAGCATTTAACATTTGAAGGAGATTCTCTTCAAACTATAAAAACAGATGGTTGTTTCACAACACAAACATTAGCTGTTCAGCACAAGGTAATTCAGAAAACTGGAAACATTCAAGTAGCTCATATTCTGCTTTGCTTTACTAGCCTTGAAATCTTCCATGTTAAGGAAATCTAAAATTAGACCTAGTGCAGTAGACCATGAGCTCAGCTAAATGGGACTAAATAAAATGACTCAACTTAGGTTATCACCAACTGCTGTTGCATGTGCCAGTATCTGTAGTTAGCTCTAATTTTAAGGTTAATCCTTTCCTTTGTATCACCCATACTCACAGGTTCCTGGCACTCTTAGCATTAACAGGAGTACAAGAATCTATTCACAAATCAGTTTATTTGCCAAAGAGATATATCCTAACCTGACATAACATATCAGACTGCTGCCAAGCAGGCTACCCAAGTTCAGAGTCCAGACAGTCGTGGATTATGCTTCAAGACAAACAGTTTACAGAATTATCATAATACGATTTTGCTTGATGAACCATTTGACAAGTTGGTGACTTCTACTCATCAGTCTGTCATTAAGCCATTGCTTACTTTCAGTTAACTTGCACTCTAAGCAATCTTTGCTCATCATAGAAGAACATTTAGATGCCCAAAGTGTCCAAACATGATTTAGATTTTAGCCATTTGCCCTCCCCTACTACATGCAGAAACCTGTCAGGGAGAATAGACCTTCCAGGAAAATGGCTACTCAGCTCCCTTAGTTTTCTCTAGAACAAGTCTTTTGAACAAATCCGTTTAACAATCCCAATACCCACACTGCTATCCCTGATAGCAAATTCAATCAGGTATCACATGGTTCAGTCTGTGTTTTAATGTCCTCATGAGAGTCCATTTCACACCAGCCATCACTAATTGTCTGTATCTGATCCTATTTACATTCTATTTCCTCCAGGAACTCTAATTTCCTATTAAAGACCAAAATCCCAAATACACCATATTTGTAAAGCAACACCAAGGAAGAAGAAAATCAAACCACAAAAATAGAGAGACTTATATTAGTTCTTTCTTGAATATGGACAGGGTTAAAACACCAAACCCCAAATGCCAAAAAGGAAAAAAAATATTAAAAAAAATTAAATAAGAACAAAGAGAAGAACAAAAAATATATAGCACCTTAATAGGTTGAACATGAAAACTACAAGTTATTTTAATAGCAAATCCTCAATTAAAAAAAAAAACAAAACTAAGTAGAAATTAGCAAAGTGAGTTCTCTTACGCGTATTTTCAATTTTGCCCATTTTCAAAATCTGCTTTCTTGAGACCAGGGAACTGTCTTATCAATTACAAATTTAATAAATAAATTGAATTACATTGTCTCTAAGAATTTTCTACAAAGTTGCTAGGTTAGGATTTTTACTTGTTATTTTCAAGGTATTGGAGCCAAGTACTCTTTAAATCAAAGGACTCCTTGTATTACTCTCAAGAAAAACACTGAATAACACAATATTAATTAAATGTATATCCATCAGATTTTACGACTTGGAAGAGCTGAACACAAACATAAAAAGGCAAAATCCTGTAGAGGGTATAGTTTGAACCTGGGTTCAACAACAAAAGGACCACAGAAAATAGGGGTTTTTTGAAGAACAAATTCTTTTTATGCATTTAAGAAGCTTAAGATAACTTAAGGCAAACTGCAAAACAAATGGGTTTTAACTATTTGGACAACTGATTCAAGATATAAGGTACTTCTAGTGAAGCAACTATTTTATTTATAAAAACCTTGTGCATGGAATAAACTTGCAAAAATAAAGATCAGACCTGCTGATATAATCTGAGGTTCCTACAGGGTATTTTTACCTGACCGTTACTTTATCTTGCTTGAGAATAATCTCATTTAAAGAGTAAATCAATCTTTGGTGTCAGGAAGTAAAAATAATTTCCTACTTTCTTAAAAATATCAATAATTCATCTCAACATAAAAGGAAGCCACAACAGAAAGTCAGCCCTAGTAGATGGCTGTCTTGTTCTTATATCTGACAATGCTAGGAGCTGAATATAAGTTGTACTGGAAACCATTAATTCAGGATAAAGCCTGGTAATGCTGTGAAAGCACTCTTGGACACAAGAACTTTGATGATTGTGGGAAGATAATAGCTGGGCATGAACAAAGAACATGCCACATTCAGAAAAAAGTGTGAGATTGAGATCTATCAGCTTGACTGGAAGCACAAAGAATACAAAGAACAGAAAACTGCAAGCATGATCATTGGCACTGAATGTGAAACATAAAGTGTTCCTTAAAAGAAAGTCCCAGATTTAGTCATCATTCAAAGATACTGTCATTGTCTGCATAAACAACTGATTCTCTTTTGGAACTGAAGAAATATCAAACCCAATGTTCCCTTAGAGTATAAGGGACATCACACCTGCTTTGTCTTATTAATTAGTTAAGTTTTACGATCACGTTATAAGAATATTATCCAGGTGGTAGTGACAGACCATAAGAATAGTGGATCACCTAGTCTGAAGCCACCTGCAGGCAGGCCAGGTTGAAGTCAGCACTGACCTGAACCTACCCCTTCACTTGCCCTTTTCATTGTTTAAAGGAACCACAACTAAGCATGCTTTGTACTGACACTGAACTCTGAGAGATGTCTGATGGAGTCTAAGATACAGCCACTCCCTAATTCCTCCTTCCCATGCACAGACCTCTCCTGAACTCCAGCTGCCCGTCACCTCAGGCTTTAAGGGAGTGTCATTTTGAATACCTGTCTTATTCCACATTAAAATAGACACTTCCATCCACAAAAAAGAAGAGCTAGCCTTTTGCTGGCTTTGTTTTGCTGACATTTCACACCCTGATCCAGAAATAGGACATGGATGTGCTCCATGCTGTATATAATGCACTCTGCTCTCCCCTCAACTAAGAGCCATAAGAATGAGCACATTTGCTCATACAAATTTGGCAGACACTCCTCATTTCCATGCTTTCCAGCCAGTGCAACCACATCACTGCTTTAATCTAATCTGAGTGTTACAAACTTTTAGACCTAACTTTTACATTTTAAGATGAAGGTAGTACCTGAATTAAGAATTCATGTGGCAGATTGTTTGGGTTTCTTCATTTTATTATTATTTTGTATAAAATCAGTATACTATTTGCATTTCATACTTAATAGTCAAAAATATAGGGATACTCAGGTAATATATTGCTCTACCATAAAACCTTCACACCAAAGGTCCATTGGAAATTCCAGAACCACTAAACTGCATAAACTTCTTATGCTCTGCACTCCTGTATATATTCAGGAGGCACTGAAAAACGAATAGCCAAGTCAGCTACTTGAATTGCTAAAGTAGATGTCACTGTCTTAAATTGTTTCATAGAGCTCTGCAGACCCCAATAAAAGAAGGGCATGGACCTGCTGGAGAAAGTCCAGAGGAGGGTCATGAAAAGACTGAAGCCCTCTCCTGCAATGAGAGGCAGAGAGAGTTGGAATTGTTTGGCCTAGAGAAGAGAAGGCTGCAGGAAGACCTTAGAGCACCTTCCAGCAGCTGGAAAGGCTATGAGAGAGCTGGACTTTTCACAAAGGTATGGAGTGGCAGGACAAGAGGTAATGGCTTCAAACTGAAACAGGGTAGGTCTAGATTCCATAATAGAAAAAAATTCTTTGCTATGAGGGTGGTGAGACACTGGAACAGATTTCCCAGTGAAGTTGTGGATGCCTCATCCCTGGTAGTGTTGAAGATCAGGTCGGATGAGGCCCTGAGCAACCTGGCCTCATGGAAAGTGCCCCTGTAGCTGGAGTGTCTTTAAGGTCCCTTCCAACCCAAACCATCCTATGATTCTGTGATACCTACTTCAGCTCTTATACAGACCAGCTAAATGTGAGTAAAACAATAATAAAACAAACCAAAAGGGGTGTTGTAACTGCAATAGGAGTCAAGTTGCATTATAGATGCACTGATCCTTTCAAAGATGTTTATGCTTGATACAACTCAGACTTTCCTACAAGGCCACCTGTACTGTCTAAAATACTCTACATAAGGAAGCTGTCACATGAAGGACAAACAGCCTTTCCAAAACACCAGATCTAAATAACATTTCTCAAAACACTTCTGTTCAGGAAAGAGGTTTAGTGCAGAGAGCCAGGAACAGAGTAAATGAGGGAAGTGGCCAGTGGATATCCTCATGGTTTAGACTTCTGTCTGTGCATCTTGCCCAGGGGACAAGGGAAAGTGGGAG
This sequence comes from Turdus rufiventris, assembly GCA_013186435.1. Taxonomy (NCBI): domain Eukaryota; kingdom Metazoa; phylum Chordata; class Aves; order Passeriformes; family Turdidae; genus Turdus; species Turdus rufiventris. The sequence continues at coordinate 3,216,913 of PYHW01010052.1, read as the reverse complement.
TAGAGGAGGGCCAGAAGATGTTCATTTCCATTCCTGCATCTGGAACAAAACCATGGGGTGTTTTTTCAAGCAATTTCACACCTTTTGCTACAAACCCTCCCCCTCCATTTCCCCATCAACTCAGATTATAGTGTCAAAGCAAGGGCAATTTCATACCATGCATTTGTGCTCATTATCAGGATCCGTACGATGCAGTATGAGGCATCTAAATATTACTGCTGACACAGTATCTAAGAGAATAAAATTTTTAGCACAAAAGCAGTGACAACGACTAAAGGCCTGTCAAAATAAGAGCCATTCAAGTTTGCCATCAAAATGAACAAGATTCAACTTACGCCCACCCATATTCCAGAGACGAACCCAAGGCACACAATTCATCTTTGCTGATTACTACATAAAGTGTACTTCTCCTGGTGGTGACTGCATACCAACTGCCACGTTAACAAGCAGTGTCTTCCTTCAGACATTTACAAACATCAGAATGCTTATTCATGACAGTCCCACATATCATCTGCCATCCCAGATGGTGACTGGTGGGATGCTGATTTTGTCCTAAGGCAGTTACCACCCACCAAGATAGTATATGCAGGGCTAAATAAAAAGCATGTGCCATCTGCTGTCAAGTTTAGAAGATTTGTCAAGACCTACTAGATTAGTTTATTTTAGATCAGACAAATCAGGAGGTTATACCTCTCTAACTGTCCAATAAAATAAAAGTAAGTTGCACTGTAGAGGATACACAGTAAACTAAGAACAAGTTACAATGTTCTGCTGGTTCCACCTACTGACCTGGGAGAAGCTAAGGATTCTCACTGTGATCAGCGGCAAAAGGCACATATGGACCACAAGTTCAGAGGGAACCTGAGACCAAGAAGCAATTCTGCAGAATTTACAGTTTTCCTTGGCCTGAAAAAAATCTTAGGCATTTTATTTCTTGCCAATAGGATGTTTTTCCTACCTCCTTTTCTATTGTTATAATATTGATTGCTGGTCCTCCATCAATTCTTGCCCAGTCCAATTTTTTTTCCTAACCTTTCTGTAGAGTTTTCTTATCCTCCTGCTCATGCACTGACATACTGTATACATATAAAAGAAATAAAAGACAATTAAATAGCAGAACTAGTATGATATCTTCTGCCTGCTTGTCAAGCATGAACTCACTTTATCTGTCATATCCACCTATAGATGGTTAATAGAATATACAGCCATTTCCTCAATACCAACTATTAGGAACTCAAAATACATAAAATAATTCTATGCATTCTTTTAAAATCATCTAATTAAATTCCTTTTTTTTTTTTTTACATTGATAAATATCTAAAGCAAGCAGAGAAAATAGAAAAATACAGCAACAGAAGCCTTTTCCCAATCTTTTTAAATCACCAGGTACATGGAAACTTTTCACAGGCAGGGAACTAACCCTTGCACAAGTATAAAGGTTACATCACTGTCTGTTTAGATGAAAAAAAAACCAAAAAAACCAAACATTGCTTGAGCTGAATCCTCAAGAAGTAAAATTTCAAAATATGGACAAATTGCTTTTAAATGATTAACATCAGGAGAACAGGGACACAAAGGACAGAGATCATGAAGGTCTGTACTGCACAGTAATGATTGAGAGGGGTTGCGAAGGTCTCTGCAGGGGCCCTACACTGTCAGAGTCCCCAGCACTGCAGCACACTGGCTGGCTGCACCAGCAGAGATCCTCCAGGAGGCCCAGCAGCAAATGCTCAAGGATGTTTCCTCCAGCCCAGCATAAGTGCATCATCTCCTCCATGAAGAGCAAAGGAATAGAATACACCAGGCAACTGCAAATGACAGCTTAGGTCCTGAGAAAAAGCAAGGACTATCTAAGGAAAAAAAATAAATCTGGAAAACTACAAGACATGCAGTCAGAGGCAATGAGGGGCAACAAGGTCGTTTTTTCAAGCTCCTTAAGCATGTTTCCTTACCCTTCTTTAAATGTGTGTTTGTAGAACTGTCAGTTGTTTTAAATCATCCCAGACTAATTCCTCTACTACAAAGTTCACTAATCTGTGCATCCTAGTGCAGCTCTGCGTAGAACACAACTTTATTAAATGGCCGGGTAATCATAAATGCATTTAAAACTCAATACCAGTTATTTAAGACAAAAAAAATCTGACATCAAATTATGCAAGTCACATTCAGTCTTGTGCTGTTATCCTGCATAGAATACAAGGCTGGCACCTGCTCAGGGATATAAACACCATTCTACCTGTCATTTTACAACTATGTATTTGAAGTCTTCACAGAAATTCATGCCTACTGCTCCCCTAAAAAGTAAAAAAAGTCATTTTGCAAAGGGATAAACTTCTGGTGATGGCAGTCAGACAGAAAATTGGCCATTAATCCTCTCTGAATAAATATAACCCCCAGGAAAAGATGAAAGCATGAGCAGAATATATATTTTTTGCACTAGAAAATGCTGAGGTGCACAACGAGAAGCTTTTACTTAAGCATTTTCAGCTCAAGTTATCTTTCAGAAGCCCATTTTATTCTCAGGAGATATTCCTCTCCAGTCATTCATTTTTCAAGGCCCTTTGCAACCTTAAGATTGCAGTAAAACTGACTTTTATACCTTATTTCAGTACCTCTCTCCCTTCTCCAAGTTGTTACATTCCCTGGAGACATTTGGTAGTTCTACATTTCCTCAACATTTTATTAATAAAGAAATTTTTTAAAAACCATTCTTTAGACAGTTGACTTTGTAACACAAAACATCCTTGAGATAAAAAATTCTGCTATTAAACCCTCCAATTCATTAAGATCTTTATCACAGTGATTTACCCAGATGATCTGTGCTCAAGTTGTCCTTTGCCAAATAGCTGAAAACTGAACAGAATTTCTGTTAAAGACAGCTTAAAAGACCCAGCAGGTTGAATATGCCTCCTGTGTTGACATCACAAGCATGAGGTTTTGAAACATGAAACATTTGGAAAGATTCACTTAGTAAAATCCAATATATCAATCTGATGTCACCTCTGCTTATGACACTCCACACTCCAATTCAGAGCAGCCAGCTCTCACAATTATATCTTGCAGTATTAGGCATTTTTCTTAAGCCTGGGTCATGCAGTCATAAAAAATCCCCAGGAATTCTAGCTTTTTAAATATCATTCTAATCCTGGCAGAGCTGACTGAAAACATGAACCCTAAAGGCTCAAAAAGTAGAAGGGAATTAAATAGAAACCAATTTCAATTTTCTTCTAGACCTGAGATGATTTTTGAATGTTCAGATCTGACAAGGTTTAGGCAGGAGCACTTATCTTCTCTCAGCCATGCACTTTATCAGGGTCTGGACGGATGCTATGCTTTATTACTGCAAGAAACATAAGACTTCCAAAATCAAAACACAAACAAAATCAAACCTAAATTCTAGTCCTCATGTACTTCCTCCAGGACAAACCCTGAACAAACAGGCGTGTTTCAGTCATACAGTCCAGGCACTAATTTTGGGTCAACCCTGGCTGATTTAATTTCTCTTTCCCTGCTGTGTTCAGTCCATAAATCCATCAGAAGGCAAGTGTTTTGCATTCTCCTGTGTTCCCACAATCTTCCTGTTTTTAAAAGGGCATGTAGTGACAGGACATAGGGTAATGACTTTAAACTGAAAGATTATATTAGTTGTTATCCAAACTATTGCACCATGAGAGTGGTGAGGCACTGGTGCAGGTTGTGCAGGGAATCTGTGGATTCCACATCCCTGGAACTGTTCAAGGCCAGGTTGGATGGGGCTCTGAGCAACTTGATCTGGGCAAAGGTGTCCCTGTCCACTGCAGGGGGTTGGAACTAGATGACCTTTAAGGTCCCTTCCAGTCCAAAACACTATGATAATATAATTCCTTTATTTTCCAAGATTAAGGAAGTCTCCCCGTAACAAAACGGGATCTCCTTTTCCCTGACAGAGCTCCTCTCCATGTCAGTCTGAAATCATCACAAGCATTAATTAAATCAGTTTCCTGAACTCCAGATGGACACTCATCAGTTTTGGAATTGCATTATTGCTCCCTTATCCCTGAAAAGCAGGAAGGTTGGGAATTACCAGCTTGTCTTACAAAATACTTCTAATCAATATACAAATAAATTTTTTATTTAATTAAGCTTCATTAGGTATGGCAATTAAGTGAGAGTCCTCAGCTATTGTAATTAATTCAGCTTATGCTAAATGGCCAATTTAATCATTACTCCAAATTGCCAGTTAAATGCCACATTATTATTTTTAAGTATTTATCAGTTCTTAGCTAATGAATGAAGAAAGCCCAGGTCAGCTGTCAGCAGAAACAGACTCATCTACCATAGCAGTAGCTTTCCTCTAGGAAAGCAACTAGAGTTCAGAGATATCACAAAATATCCTTACAAAGGAATGGATATTAAGGACTTAGTTTCTTTACCAGGCAATTTTCCTAACTGCATTTTGAATTATATTGTGAATCCAAAGGAAAATTTTCATATCTACTTACATTATTTATAGCATTAGGCGTGTCTACATCAAAAGGACAAAACCTGACTTAGGTACTAATGGCTCCATTTTTGCTCTCAAAGCACCCTGTAGGGACAGCACAGCTGATCTAATGCCTGCTCCTGGAAAGAGGGAATATTTTATCGAGATTGTCTGAATAAATCCTGAAAAACAATGGAGGAATGGTTTTATCACGCACAATTTTTAGATAGAGACAAGATAAAACTGTCTCATTCTGAAGAACTTTAACAATTTTTCATATGTCTGACTATTTAGACTGCAAACAATAATTAAGTACCACTTCATCTGGTCTCCTGTTTACCTTCCAAAATCAAACAGAGAGATGGACCTGGAAACCAAAAAGTTAAATTGCTTCCATTTTGAAGACATTCATCTGATTCCTTTAATGAACATGCTTATTTCAGGGCAAGCACAAATTTGGGGCAAAACCTGAGAGAACATGAACCTTTCCCACCAAAGTTCTTATTGCTACAACAACCCAAAACAACATAGTGTTGCCACAACACTGAAGTAATTAATAAATAGAGTCTGCCTACATTTTCATTTCACATCCTAATCAGTGTTGCATTGTGACTCTAAACAGCTGCCACTTCTCACTCTTAGGATATCATTATAATTTTTATGCACTTTCCATTTTTAAATAACATATAGGCACTCTGAAATAAATAAAACCACACAAATCCACATAACTTATTATCAGTGATAAGCATTAGGCATTAACAGCAGCAAGTATTCTGGAAATAAGTTCATATGGAATACCAGTTTGCCTTTTAAATTTTTTTTTCTACACTTAACTAGATTTCATACTATGTTCATAAAAGACATGAAAATAAAGGACATCAGCTGAATTTCCTAAACCAAGTCACCCTAATAATGATTTTACCCTAGCATACTGCAGAACATTGAAATAAAAAAACTGCAGTCTCTCCAATGTAAAATGCAGAAAAATCATAATGAACTTCCTGAAAGTAGAGGAGAAATCTAATCAAAGAAAGCCGTCTGGAATCGCTGTAGTCTATACAGGAAAAATAAGTTATATTTCAAAGTAATTGCTGTGCAAGAGAAATAGGAACAAATAAATGGGTGCCCTGAAACTCTGTCAGTGAGTGAACTCATTTGGGAACTACAGCTGTTGTGCTTTAGAGATTTGGATTAAAATCCATCATTATCTTTCAGTTAATACTCTTTCATCGACCAATCAGCAGTCATATGGTGTTTACCAACCCTGGTCACTTAACCCACTTGAATGGCCTTTGTGCTATAATTTGTACTTCAATACAATCAGATTACTTCTAATCTAAATGATTTGTGTCCTTTATGGGACAGATAAACACTAATCCCAAGGTTCCTAAAACATAGCAAGCCTAAACAGGGCCAGTATGGCATCCATTATTTGCCATTTTAATACACTGTTTCATTATACTGACCCTGCCTTTTCGATGCTCATTTCAAATTTCTTACACAAACAAAGAAGGAAGATTTATTAGCAAACACCACCACTCAGCAAAATCAGCAGCAAAACAATCAATATACCAATACATAGATACTACTTTTTGATCAAATTATTTCACTGAAAAAATAATTATTTTTAAAAGAAGACTAAGCGAAGAGGAACACTTTAAAACTCATTTTCAGTAAGGAGTTACACGGTCGGTCATGGCTCACAGTCCCCAAGTATCAATTTTAAAAACCTGTCTCCTCAGAACGGTTTTGCAAGTATTCAGTAGTTTAAGTGTCCTTAATCATTCCTGCTCTTCAGTTAATCTTGGGTGACACTTGGAAGCAGTTGTGCTCCAGGGCGAGTCCAGCATCCAATTACATTTAGCAGTAATATGCTTAGGCTCTGATCTCACAAACGCTTCTGCACAGGTGGATCAGGGAACATGTGACCACGTCCCTAGAAAAGGAGGGACCCACACATGCAGCTATAGATGCATGACTGGAGCCAAGTACATCAATGTATTTGTACCTCAAAAAATGCCAGAGCCAGGAATAAAAACAGTTGAATAGTTCAGTAGTAACCTTATGGTGACAGCAAGCATGCAAACAGCTTTGTCTATAAAGGTATTGTCAGCGTCACCATTTATTATTATCAGTGTCACATATTTACCAATATATATTTCTTACCCAAAAAAATGCCAACTCTCCCCAAAACATACCACCATATAAAATAGAACTGATCATATTCAGAGGTGAGCCAGGATAACTCTGAATTGCATAAGATAGTCCCAAAAAAAAAATTAAGATGCTGGATGATCTTAATAGCATCTGTAGCTGTTTACTTACACAAATACAAACATTTTTACTTGACACAGGTGCTTGTGTTTCGTATTAAGTAAAAATCTTGGTAGTTTAGGGCATTAACTAGGCAAAAAATTCACTTTCTTATGGTGCCCTCATTTGCAGGCAGGGCTGCTCTCAGTAGGTGACCTCAGCCTACCTTGTGGTGATGAGTAAGCTCACACACACACACACACACAGAGAATCAGGAACCACCACCAGTGCCAAAATTCTGGTTTACAACAGTCACACGCTGACACAAAAACCTTTAAAAAGCCCCCATCCATATTTAAGAGGAGTGAGAACATAGGCAGAACACGGGGCACGAGGGGCATTGCACTACAAAATTTTCCATTCTGGCAGCAAGTACTTCCAGGATTATTCAGTGAATGCCATGTGTACTCCTTACTCTACTCTGAAAATGGCCCCTGTGATGTTCCTTGTACTTTGAGCAAGATGATCCTCATTATACATTTCAAAACAGCCTCCTTGAAAGGTCCAGCAGAAACCACAGCTTGTTTGAGATTTCCCAGAAGTTGCAACAATTTCAGAAGTGCTGGGAAAGCTTCTATAATTCACTTCTAAAACTATAACCTAACACACTACCAAATACAGAGGACTGATCTCGCTTTCCAAGAACAGTAAACTTTGTTTTTCACTGATTTCTCAAACTCTACCAGATCCTCATAAAGTCGCCAACATTAGTAAGCGCAAACTGCAATTTTAAAACAGCAGAGCACATTTTCTCCTTTACTGACATTTAAACGGACTGTATCAGAGTCCACAAGCCAAATGCAACAATGACTTACACAGCCCACTTGCACAATTAGAGCCATTGCGAGTGCTTGGAGGAGACTGGAAGGAGTGGGAGTGTTGCTATTTTTTCCCCCGATACCTAAAAATTCCTGGACCAGCTGTCCCAAAGACTGCTGGTTCCAGAAGAGACTGTGAAGTCCAGAAACACTGAAAGAAATGTTATGAATGCGAGAAAGTAACCACACATTTGAAGGAAGAACTTGTAAATTCTACAAATGTTTAATGAACCAATAAACACCTGGCAATAACAAAACATTTCGCTGTGAGAACCCCAGAATTTATGTCAGAAAGTCTATCTCCCATCATGGGAGGAGGTAATAGTCTTCACTTAAAAACTCAGTAGTTCATGTATAAACTGAAAAGGTACCACACAGTCCTTGCAGATTAACAGCAGCAAGTCCAAACTTCACAAGAAGGGAAAAATAAGAAGAAAAAAAAAAATAAATAAAGAGGGAGGGAAGGACGAAAGGGAGAGGTACCTACAAAACTCTAAGGGCAAACCCCAGCCCTCAGATGCAAGCCAGGAAAGGTTCTAGCCTTTGTGGGTGCATAGAGATAGGACCAAAAGCTAAATAAGAACAATCACTTCCTGAAATATGTAGCAAATGGATATAGATCACAACAGATTCAGAATCAAATGTGTGTTTGTGTCGGACACAGATGCCAGAAACCTGTAACGTTACTGTAATCTTGGCAGAAGGTTGGAGTTCTTAGTTCTTGTACCTTTACCATGCAGCTGAACAGTAAAAAAAATAAAAAAATAAAAAAAAAATAAAAAGGCTTCATTCTGGTTCCTCACCCTCAGTAATTACTGAAAGCTGCTGCCCCAAATAGAAATCAAATTGTTTCTGGAGAGCCAAAGAAGGCTGAAGGCAGTTCATTTCATTTCTGTGATATCCATGATTCCTTCCTCCCTCTCCTTTTACAGAAGACATGCTTAGACCTTTTAAACTATTAAGAATCCAGAATTAACTAATTTGAATTTAGTGTTGGAATTAAGAAAATCAGAACCTCTATATCAAAGATGCTGCAAAGACAAATATGGGAAACTTACAGAAGCACAACTAGAGAAACTTCAGGTTTAAGAGTAACACAGCAAAAATCACCCCTTTCTTCTAAAAACACATTTGTATGGTCAGAGTAGCCATTTGGAAAGAACCTCCCCAAAACTCCCTGACTAAGAAAAACAGTTGGCCACTAAGGGTTTTACAGCCCATTATTGAAATTATATTGCACAGAAACATTATTTCTCTAGCATCAAGAAAAAGTTCCCAAATATGTGTCAAACCACTTCACTGAACTTAGTTTGAGCAAGAAAGATTACATCTGCATTTCTTACCTTCCCTGCTATTTTTATGCTTTATGGAAGAGCCACACTCCTTCCTCACTCCAATGAATTGTATATGTGACAAGGAGGCAAACAACTGTAAGTCACAGCAACGTGGACTGTTACATCCTTGCCATAATAAATGAAGAGATGCTTACAGCTGCTTCTTCTGCAGCACAATCATTCCCCTACCTCCAGAAAACCATTAAACAACTAGAAGTATGAACCCATTGCAGCTTTCTGCTTCATTAAGTCGTATATCCTTTTCACATTGGAGTCATGAAGCTATAAATCATGAGAGACAGAATGAGAGCTAATTAAAGAGTCAGCTAAGCATAAAATTTTGCATTGTTGCATATCAGAGAATTCCAAAATTGGCCATACTTTGTAGAATATTGTAAAATATTAAAAGATCTATCCAGCAGATAGCTATTTTCTCTAAGAGCTGAGCACTGCCACCTGAAAACATCAATATTTAATTTCCTAGCAGGGAAACCCTATGAAAACCTGACTCACCTTTTTTTTTTCCTTCCCTTTTTAATAACCAATCATTCTACCTTGTATTGCAGTGCAGTCTTGTATACAGTCTTTAAACTTACTTAACTCTTTTTCTAATTAGAATCAACTCCTATACTTCTGAGGAGAGAAATTCACAACCTTAGAAATCTCTACTCACACTAAAGCAAAGCATTAATCAAATGTACTTAACCCTAGCCCTTAAACTTCAGTGCAAACACTTCAGGCTATTTACAAAATTCCTTTACCAATAAGGCAATACTCATTTGAGAAAAAAAATATAGAAATCCATTTCCTGACACCAGATTTCTCAGCTAATGCAATTATGTTGGAAAAGCTCTTCTTTGAAGGGTTAGAGGTAAATCTGATTCAGACACCTGAAATATATATATCACAACCCAAGTATGCATAATATTACCTAGAGCATCCTTTAGTAGGTGAGAAACTTGTTACACCAAGGCCATATAAAAACAGAGCACAGGGATGATCCTGTAATTCCAAGAGCTTTTTTTCCTCTAAAAGATTTTTAATTGAACATATAAATGCAGATATATGTTCAACTCCTAGTCCTTCTTCACATTCTTTTTAGAGATCTAATATTTGTAGCTACTAAAGCAATTCATCAAATGCAACAGAATGAATCATAGAGTAATCATTCCCAATATACATTTCTTTTAAAAATATACATATTCATCAGCCTCAATGTGTAACTGCAAGGAATAGCAAAGTGCTTACATAGTAGTCTTATACTTCATTTTCCCAACTGGTTTTCCACTAAATATCTTTTAAAAAAAGGAAGAACAAATGTTTTTGCACTCTAAATTATACCCAAGTTCAAAAAGTGAGCTTTATTTTTAAAGAGCATTCTTCTTTTTTTCTGTTAAATAAAAAAGTAAAAAAGGGTGTGTGAACTTATTAAACTAAGCTTTTATTTCAGGCTTCTCTGACTGGAAAAGGAGCTCAAAAAGATTTTTTATTAAAAATGGGGTACCATCTGTAAGGTGATTCATATTTTACTGGGATATTCCAAGAAACTCCCTAAGCTGCTGGCCACTCTTGAGATTTGTTGCATTAGGCTGCAATCAGGAGGGTGGGCATGGGTGAAACACACAGCTAGGACAAATACTTAGTTCAGTAATACTGCTAAGACCAAGACATTCCAGCTGCCTGAGAGTACAACAAAGAGACAGGTGTAGAGAATGCTCAGAAGAACAGGGACCAGGCAAGGCTGCTTGCAGTCAGCTCACAAAAGCCACAGCTCACATTCCTGTTACCTGAAAGATCCTAAGCAATCTCAAGTAAGTTGCAATATTCACTACTAATTCTGAAAAGCATTTGGCAGCATTTTGATAAGTGAATTAAATTCTGCCTATGGCTTTACAGAAAAATGTGAAATAAAAATCCTAGTAAACAAGCATTTTAGAGAGATTCTGATAATTCTTTAAAAGCATCTGTGCTGAGTTTTATAAACTAGCCCATTTGGAAATTCAAGGTGAAATTATCCTTTTAAATAACATATAGTACTTCTGTGGCCCAGAGTCAGCTACTTCAACCTTATAAGAAATTAAAAATAAATTAGCTTTTTTTAGTAACTCATTGACATGAAAGGAATTGGAGGGTTCTCACAAGACAGAAGAAGCCATAGTAGCGACAATAAATGACAGGAACAGATTCAAGAACATACATGTATAGTAAAAACTACATAATCAGAAACATTGAAAACTTTGATTCAGTGTCACACAAAATGTGATCTCCAGCACTGTAAAAACATGAGCCTCTCCATCACGTTGATACTACCAAGCATTCATATGGTAGAAGCATAAAAAAGCAAAGCTGCCAAGCCCCATGCTCAGCATGAAACATGATGTTGGCTCCTAACTGCCCGTGACAATTCCCACAGTTATCACAACCACATGGCAGAACAGCCCTCTGATCAACTGCATGAGGCAGGAAGCAGCCGTGGTGCTGCACAGAGAGATTACAAACCCCACACGCTCCTGTCAGCCACAGGCTGTTGTCTGAGGTTTAATGCCAGTGTGTGCTTCCTTTATTTTTAAACATTCACCAAATAAGGTTAGAGTAAATCCTTCCCTCTGAACAAGAGGAAAGTTCTCCATCCTTGCTCAAGATCTAGATGTTCAACTTAAAGAAAAAAAAATAAATCATATTTTTCTTTAAAAACTGTGATACAGAAACTTGATCAAAAATCTAATTTAGAATTAAGAAAAAAAAAAGGTGAAAAGCTTCTGAGAACTACAAATAGCACATAAGAGAGGTTCATGGGGCTCCTTCAGTGGCACAGTTTTTCCAGATCTTTTACCCTGCGACAACACCACACCAAGTTATATGCAGAAGTAGTGGCAAATGCAAATTCACTTAAAGTGGTAAAAACAATAATTACACCTTACTTGTTTTGTCAGCTTCTCACTGTCCCAACCTATTTGAGTTACATAATAGCTTGTAATTATGATGGGGACAAATGAGACTCAACAAACATACCAAGTTAACACAGTTGTGAATATAACCAAATTATGAAGTCGACAACATAATCAGATGTTGACATCATTTCTGTCAAAATTTGTTATTACTGAGCACTTATACAAATTTCTCTGATGTTGAAGTTTGTAAAGCTCCATTGTCTCGGTTCTTAAGCTATTTTTGTAACATTCAAGAGATCATGAAACCAGCCCACATGCCATAGAAAGACAACAGAGGTTTCTTGAAATGTTTTCTCAAACCTGTTTGAAAGAGGAAGAAAATGTCAGTGTAGGTGGCTCTTGTGTAGCCTTTCAGGAACATCACTTGCTCAAGAGCATCTGTCACCTGCCTGCAGCAGAGAAGGGGTCCCTGAGTACAGTGGACATAGCCTTATTCAGAGCTCAGTCAGTAAAAGCCAGAGGAACAGAGAATCTTTAAGGTTGGAAAAGACCTTCAGGGTCATTGAGGCCAACCTTTGACCAAACACCACCGTGTCCATTAAACCATAGCACTAAACACCATCTCCAGCTGTTTCTTGAACATTTCCAAGGATGGTGACTCCACCACCTCCCTGGGGAGCCCATTCCAGGGCTTAACTACCCTTTCAGTGAATAAATTCTCCTGATGTCTAACCTGAACCTCTCCAGGTGCAGCTTCAGGCCACTCCTCTCATCCTGTGTCACCCTGCTACCCGGGAGAAGAGACCAGCCCCTACCTGGCTACARCCTCCTGACAGGGAGCTGTAGAGTGACAAGAGCACCCCTGAGCCTCCTTTTCTCCAGGCTCAATGACCCCAGCTCCCTCAGCCACTCCTCACAGGAATTACGCTCTAAAGCTTCAGCACTTTCAGACACTTTTAAAATAATTACTTCCATCTTTAAAATCTATATTATTCATTTACAAACAATATATATTCATTGTCAGCTGTTTAATACTATATAGAATAAGGCTATAGCACTAAATATCCCCACCCATATGCTAGGGTGCTTCATACTTTCACATTGATTATGGGACTAGGAGTGTCATTAGTCCATTTTAGCTGTCAAACCTAAGAACAAGGCTCTGCTGCTTCTGATGTCACCTGTCTAAAAGTTCTCCAGAGTGGAATCTGAAAATACTTGACCAAGTACCACTGAAACACAACGCAGATCAAGCTTCTAATGCTACTGCACACAGCACAAAATTTATTTCTTCAATCATTCCAGAAGCTAGGCTCTTGTTTTAACATTTTGAAAAACACTCACTGATGAAAAATTCAAGATTAACCATGATTCCTTAGGGCAGAATAGTTTGTTTTTTAAAGAAACCTAACTAATAGGTTCTTCAAATTACAAGATCGTATTTTCCCTCCCCTCATAGACTGAAGATTAGTCAAGACAATCAAAGTCATGAAAACCTAAAAAAGAAAAAAAAAAAGACATTTGCTGCAGAAATTGTAAAAAAAAAAAAAGGAGATTGCAACAGAAAAAGGTTCTCTCACTGCTAAGGCACTTAGATGCTGCACTGCAGAATCTATCTGCAGCCTGGGCTCCACCACAGATCTGCTAGAAATGCATGGCAAGTTGCTTAAATCACTCACTACTAGCACTTTGCTGGGAGCCTGGGAACCTGAGTGGAGAACTGTAGGGTGGAGTTTTCAGAGTTGCTGTATTATTGCTCAGGCTCTAACTGAGCACTGCTGAACACTCCTGCTGCTGCTCACAGCAACAGCTCTGCTGTGAGCACACCCTGCACCACTCTGAGGGCTGACACACAGACCCCAGGACTCAGCCCAGGCATCAGCATTGCTGGAGACCCCTCTCTGTGCTGGTTCCTATGTCAGAAGAATGCACTTTTATTCTGTCACGGGAGTGATGCAAAGATGTTTAAAATTTCTTTTACTGTTGTTGAAACATGTATTACCCATGTTGTGCACTAAATGTGGTGAGAAAAAACCCAAAAGTTACTCTTGATTATGCCCACTAACAGACCCAGCTAAGGTTGTATTGCATTTCCTAGTTTTCACATTCTTAACAAAAGACCAAGATAAGCATCAAACATGGTACTAACTATGCAGAGACCCCACAGTCTACCAAAGAAGCATCTGTCTGGCATAGACTGCACCTGCATTGCAGACAACAGACTGCAGAAACAGACAAAGGTTGAATATTTTCCATAATTTTTCAGGCAGATTCATAAGGGGTTTTCTTAATTGTAACATATTAAATAATCTCATTTTAACAGGAAGATAAAGTGCACCTAGGCATTCACATGCATTTACAATTTCAAATCAAAGATTCACCATCCAGTTATTAGCAAGTGACCAAAGGAAGAAAGATTACATAATTACTTTTTTTGGTCATATGCAGTCATGCAAAGAAAGAGACTGGGTACTCCTCTGTTAGCTTTTATTAGTGTTTTCATTATAAAATCCCATTAGGAGGTCCCTGCATCGTCTTTGAAAGTCTTGCTGCACAGGGCAGAGTAAGAACTTTGAGGGTGTTTACTTATTAACTTCCCCAAATTCATCTTTTCTGGAATACACTTTGATAATGAGTCTTTATGCTCAGTTTTTTTCCTGGCTTAGCAAAACAAGCTTCTTTTTAATCAAAATTATGGCAGATACAATTGAACACTGTAAAGTGTAAACTAGATGACATAAAAATCACATCAAACTTTTCCCCTCATTTCCATTTTGAAGCAGACCATACTAATATTGTATCAAATTATATTAGGACCAGGGAGACCTGATAGCCTACTATAGCTAGTCCATGGGATGGACTGAGACGTGCCAAATTAAAACACAACAGCATGTGTAGTTAAACAAAGCCTGGTCCCATACATTTGGCTTTCTGGTACCTGCACAAATACATATAGAAAGAACAACTGCCATAATCAGTTTTGTTTTAAACTCATTAGATCTTACAAATTCAGTAATTCTGAGAAGTGTTAAAGATTCATTGGAACACATCCTCTGCTAGGAATCAGCACTACACCAGTCCCCAATAAATACCTCAATTAGGAACTAATTATGAGACCACACTAGTTGTAGAATGACAGCAGGTTGACTTCTGTGATGTAAAAAGAGCCTCATAAACCATAAATATACCATGGCACAGAAAAATAAACAACAAAAATAAGAAAACTTACTTTTTAAAGTCATATTATAATTAAAGTTTCACCTCAAGTTAATTTTACTTTGCTCTCCTGACCTGAATGCTGCCTTTTCAGTTGCTGTTCTTCAGTGCCTGTAGTAAGTAGTTACAGAGTCTTCCTTTACACACAAGACTTACCTTGGTCTTGAGGATCACCTTCCCTGCCACACAGGTGCAAGCAATGGATACTGTAACAGAGCAGACTGGCTTTGAGCCTGGTGGTTTGCTTGCAGGAGGAGTCTGTGAGACATCTCAGTGTGAATCAGCGTGCTCTAGGAGACCAGATGAACCTCCCTCACACGCAAAATGACTGACTGAGCTGCAGGAGTGCCCCAAGTTTGCCATGCTTTCAGCACTGGCATGACTGCACCAAACCGTTTGCCAGCAGAAAGCAGAGAATAATGAAAAACTGCCTGTTGTATTTCAGAATCACACCACCTCACCAATACCACAGCTCATTATCATGTCACAGAGCAAAATCAGCAGTTCTAGAAAACCGTGAACCAAGATGCAGGCAGGGCCTGCATTCTGCCACAAAGAAAGGGAATTTCATCTATTTGTAAACTGAAACCTATTTAATGCCATTTCTGTGTTCAACACAATCTCACAACATTTTAAAACTTGTGAAACACTTAGATGGCTACATAATTGAAAAAAATATAGCTATATGAAGTAAGGGAAAAAGGACTTCAACTGTCTAAAGCTGCTGCTTGTACTCATGTCTAGCTACTGCTCCCTCTTAAAACATTGTAAATGTTGAATAACCAAAAAAAAAAAGTTGTTGTCAATAAACAAAGTTTTATTGAATAATTTCACCGAGGAATGAAGCATTAGCAGTGTTTTTCTAACAGGTTAACTTGCTGGTATTCAAGTCATCATCAACAATGCAATCAGCACAGTGCTAACATGCCTGTTGTGTGTTGGCATCACCTGTCATTACAAGAGAAGTCTGGTAGTTCAGCAGCTGCAAGTTGTTAAGGTACCAGTATTGATAAGCAACAGACTGGGGCTGCACTGATACAGTTAGATTGGTTTACAGACTTCTATTTTTACAAGCCTTGGAAGCTCAGGTTGTCTAATGAATTTTTAATTTGTCAATTAATATATTTATAGAAAGCAACATCAGCTTTCGCAAATATCTAAGAAGATCTTGTGTGCAACTGTGATTCTACTATGTGTTAAGGCTCCAAGCTTCACGTTTGAGAAAATCAAAAGAGTTATTGCACATGATCTGAGAGGAGGAATCACTTAGGAAACAATACAAATGTGTAAGTTAATGGGCATGATTAATCACCCTGGGAAATATTAGTGCAATTTCATGGAATGTGATGGATTGCAGGACATCAGAAAAAAAGGCTTTATGTGTGGCAAGCAGAGTAAGACCCTCATTAGCACTGAAAGATACCTTAAACCAGAAATCATTACCAAATGTTTTGTTATTTTTACCAATGTACTACTGATAACATAAATTAAGCAATGCTTACAGTGTTCACACTGCATGTAACAGCGTTAGAATACTTGCTACTCTTTGGCAGCACTTTCTCCAACAATACAGAATGACATCAAATGACCACACAGCACAGAGACAATTTTTGCCATAATTAGCCTGCTTTGCTTTGTACATTACATCAAGTCAGAAAACATATTAATTTGGTGAAAAAACATTTTTTAAAATCCTTAGGACACAAGTTTTCAAAATGTTTCAGATGTTTTGTTTTTAAAACACTGGCCTTTGTTAAATAATGAAAACCATAAACTTCCTGTTGTAAGATTATGCATGCTCTGTGAAACTGCAGTAAAAAGACAAATTGTACGCTTGAAAAGAAGCTGTACCTTTTTTACATCTGGGCAAAATAACAATAGAAAATAGCCCTTCAATCAACATTTGAGATGCATCTGTAGTAGTTAGGCAAGCAGATTGTGGTGAAAATCTGGTAACTTATGCAGCCAGAGGGATGTTACAGCCACATAGCAGAGTGAAGCTCCTATAATTCTTTCAACTCTGTACATTCATGAGCATAAGGATAAAATATTCAAGTGCATTCCATGGATCTAGGGAAATTCCCCCTTTGTTAACCGGGGTATTGTGGCATTTAACATCTGCCTCTACCATCACTGCATCAGAGGTAATTGAGAATCAGATAAGATACAATGCTCACAGTTTTACCTTGATGGGTGACATATATTAAGTACTACAATCTTCTGAATGCAATGCAAAAGTTACAGAACCAAAATATTTATCTGCTGCAAGTTGTCATTCAAGGAATCACTAAGGGCTTAAAGCATAATACAAAGTAAGAGCAGAATTTCAGAAAGCAAGCTATTCAGACTGCAAAGTCATCTTTTCTTCCCATTAACTAGAGATGACCTGAGCTTTGCAGTGTATTTCAGTACACTAGAGAGCACCTTGCACTCCCGTTCCTTACTCTGTAACATCCCAATACAGCCCGATGAATGCTTTGAGATTTGAGACTACCACAACTATACCATATGCTCATTTTGAAAATAACAGGAATGCCCTATTTCATAAATTCTCAAACTCAGAGAGCAAATATTCTCAAACCACAATCCCTTGTGATAACCTGAAGAGAGAAAACTGCAAGAACTGTAAAGCATCTGTTATGTTTTATGCAGTAATCCTCATTGCTGTTCAAAATCTTAAAACTTCCAGAGCTAATTAACTAACAAGCCTACACTCTCCCAAATTATTATCTTCCACAGGGTCTTTTGATGCTTTTATACCAACTTATCCCTGAGCAACTATATTTGAGGAAGATAGCCTCACCATTAAAGCTGATGAAATCTAAAAGATTATTAAAGAAAAAAAAAATAAAAAAAAAGCAGACAGTAAAGACAGTCAATTAAGAGAAATCGGTGCTGGTGTAAGTACACTGATCCCTTGTGGGAGAGGGTGCAGGGCAGAGGGAGCACAGGAGGGATGGACAGCTCCTGTTTGTACAGGAAGAGGCAAGTCAGCACAGTACCTTGACACCTGCTGGTTTTTGTTAATTGCTTTAGGTCTAAACAAGTATCCCTTATATAATTCACTGGGAAAAAATATATAAAACCTTGATAACTTCATGAAAATGTCCTGTAAAGAGGGAAGTCAATCATGTGACCAATGTCATAACTCCTGGTTTATCTTCTGCCTTCAGATTTCACACAAGCATATCAATTCCCATCCACTGGAAAAGAGCTGAGGTACAAAAAACCATTTGGCAAGACCAAACACCAGAACAAAGTTTGCAACTATAGAGGAACACCCTAGAAACAAAACAGAAGAAAAACATTGTCCCTCCCCCCCAAGCAGTCTACTAACATGGTGAATTGAAAGCAGTAGCAAGATTACTCCTTTGGAAAAGCAGAAGTAGCATAACCTATTCACAGCAGTCTGGTGTCAGCTCTGGACTACACAAAGAGACCTTTTCCTTGTTTTCAGAACAGCCGGGCAGAGGGTGGCTGCATCCACTGGAGAGCACAATGCTGCCACGAGAGGCAGAATCTCCGGAGAGCTTCTCCCTGAGCCCAGCAGCCTGGGCATCCCAGCAGAACCCTGCCATTGCCTCTCGCCCTGGAGCATCCTCCATCCACACCTGCTGCAATCACACGGGAGCATCTCCGCCGATCTCAGGGTTTTACACCGCTGTTCCACGTTACATTTCAGGTAAGGAAACATACAGGTTCTTGACAGCAAGAGAACTTCTTTTGCATCTCTAAAGCAGCGGCAGAGTACGGAAATAAAATTATCATCTCCCTCCTCCCATAACTAGCAGTTAGCTGCAGTTAAATTGTGTTTTGAAGATTTATTGAAACTTCTGAGGGCTCACAGTGCCGCACTTCTCTAACTTCTCCATTTACAGATTTCTCACTCAAGCTTAACAATACAGATTTAATGCCAAGCTCACAACCTTTGAAACCCATGAAGAGAGTTCAAAAGTTTGATCAGGAGTCAAAAACAAGAGAAAACAAACCTCAGCCTTCACACATGCATGAATATTCTGACAATTCCTCTGAAACAAGGGCATTTCTTGCCTATAGCTGCAGAAAATGCTATCCTGTTCCTAACTCTCCTCCGCATATTTTCAAACGGTGTCACCAGGACATAAACTTTAATATTGTAAGCATACCATCACCGTCCACGGGCTTGCGATGCCAAGCACACTCATCGCGCGTAATTAGCTCATCAAGGACGACTCCTTCATGTGGGGTAATTCCTCTTTCGCTAAAGAAATTTAACTTTCCCGAAGTCGTCGGGATTTAAAAAGCAAGAAAGCCGAGCTGTGCTCATGCAACTATTCCTGCTTTAAAAAGTCCCTGCGTGTGCCAGGAAAGCGGAGCTCGGTCCAGCCTCGCAGCCCTGGCATAGGAGCCCGGCACCTTTCCCACGGAACAAAAATCGCTACGCAAATCCCGGGCGCTGCCGAAGCCCCTGACCTATTTAGAGACGCGCTTTATCCTTTGTGCCAAGCAGCGATGCTGCGGAGATGCCGATAAACCCCGGCAGGAGGACACCGGGGCCCCGCTACCTGCGGCTCCGGCCGCCAAACTTCGCTCCGGGCTCCGGCTCTGCCCGCGCCCCCCCGCCGGACACCGAGCGAGGCTCCCGCCCGTGTCCCCCGCTCACCTCGGCAGCCGCCCGGAGGGAAGGAGGGATGGAGGCAGCGCGGCACCGGCGGGCAGGCGCCGCAGCCCCGCTCCTGCCGGGCCGGGCGAGCGCGGCGCAACTCCGCCGGAGCGCCGCGGCTCTCCCGAACGCGTCTGCCCTTCTGTCCTTCTGTTCTTCTGTCCGTCCGGCCGGCCGTGCCCGGCCCCCGCCCCGCCCGCGGGCTCAGGTGGGGCGGGGGCCGGGGTCGCCACGGGGGCGGAGCCTGCGCGCTCGCGCCGGGGGCGGGGCGGCCACGGCACCTGTGGAGGGGCCGGGCCCATGAGGGGAGCGCAGCGCCCGGCCCGTGGGGGAGCGGCGGGGCCGGGCCCATGAGGGGAGCGCAGAGCCCGAGCCTCCGGCTGCAGCCAGCGAGGTTTCTCCGCCAGCCCGGCCCGCCTGCTCGCCCCGGGTGGTCACCTCAGCGTGCCCCAGGCAGCACAGCCTCGGCCTAGGGGGGGCCAGCCGTGAGGAACAATCCCCAAACACCCTGGAACTGCTCCTGCTTTCCTCACTCCTGCAGCTTCTGGTCATCAGGGGTTGCTCTTCGTTCCCTAAATCTACAAACCTGTAGCCAGCCTCCTGCCAGCCCACCTGCCAGGGCTTCAAAACAATAGCCACTGTTCCTCAGCTCTGCTTTGTAAAAGTGTGTCCTAAATATAAACATTATACTAGAAAACATCAGGTTTTGTAAGCACTTAAGAAAAAAAATAATAATGGTAATGGTAGAAATATCAAAATCAATGCAAACTTAAGTATAAGAAATTTTACAGCGTTTTTATAATTTGAGTTAGCTTTTATAGGTCGAACATTGTTCCTGGAGAATGTGCTGCAAACGGGGAACAATGTTTAATTTGTTATTCTTCTGCAGGAAGGAAAACAAGAACGTTTAACATTGGAGACAAACTTCTTGCTGGACTTTAATTACAGCTTTTGGAGAAGAGCAGTGATACTTAATACTATTAAGAATTGCATCATACCTTGTTTACAGTTTTGTATTCAATAAGTTCTTTTAGCATTCAGGACGGGAAATTCTGAGAGTATGAATTAATCATCCCATAAAAACATGAATATAACCCTTCTTCTGGTGTTTCACCTACCACAAACTTCTTGCTCAGAAGAAATCTGAACTTTTAAACATACCTAAGTGTTTTTGCAAGATTTGCTGGTCTCCCACAGAAAGAGCAGCTGGAAACAGGACACTTTTTTTTGCTCCCCAGAAGTCCTGACTTTGTCTGAATCTGCATCAGCAGAATAGGTGGCATATAGGGAAAAAATGCACAACTGAAACTGGGAATCTTGGACCAGTTGTAGAGGAATTTTGAATGTACACGTGTGCTTCAGCAGGAAACAACAACAAAAATACCTAGAGAGGGTTTTGGGATCAGTCAGACAATAAATTATTATCTTGAAAAGGCACACACATTAGCAATATCCAAAATTTCATATTTTATTATCTTTCGTCTATCTTTTAGTCCTTTTCAAGAGAAACTTGCAGTAAACTGGCACAACAGTCTCCAAAACACATCCAGAAATCTCAAAATATCTTTGCACAAAAACTCAGCAACTTTCTCTTCATATCCAACTCATCATTCTTGACTCCAGCTCCCTATCAAATCCTCTAGTCTGTAAGATTGTGTAGGTGGGAAGGGTGGAAAATTTTAAATGCCCTGTGATCTGTATTATCAGCTTGTCACATTTCATCTCTATAAATGCTGAAAGCACACTAGAAGTTAGGAAATTACAGAATAATTGTAGAATATCAAAACAGCTTCAGAAGTGATGTGAGCAACAGGAAGACCATTTAGTCTGGGAGGTCATAAAAGGAGATAACAGGTCTATAAATTCAGAGGAACCTATTGGAAAGGAGAGGCTGCTATTGGATGCATTTCTACTGGAAATCTGCACAAACCAACATATAAAACCAGACAGGTGGGATCTTATCCTAAGCAAGAATATGCAGAGTGTGAAGGAGACATGCTGAGTATGAATTAGAATTGCATTTTAGCACTTCATTTTTTTCAGATCTTTAAATTTGGCTCTACCAAAACAAACTTGGATGGCTTTTCTAAAACATCTGTCACTGAATATAGGTTTAATGTTTAAACACAAGTTTGTCACTGAAAGGAGTAGATCCATGCAGAATGGTGCATGCAAACAAACCTCTTAGGGATGCCTGCAACCCAACAACAATTCAGGATGTCCCGAGAGCTGGGAAATATTTTCTACAAAAGGGAACAACAATATTACATCTGAGTGACTTTGATATCATTTTATGAGGAGAGGTCACCATTGGGAGGCCTCAAGCAACCCTCACAATCATGGCTCACCCCATAAGAGACAGAGTGCCAGAAATCCATTTACATTTTTCGCTGTCCCCAGCAAACTAGGAAATTGTTTTGTTCTCCACACTAAGCTATTTCATATATGTATGAAAGCCTGCCACTTATTTTAAGGATGTCTTCCTTTTTGTTTGACTGTTACACCTTTTTTGAGAATTAAGGCTCACTAAGGTTTTACTATCCTCCATTTCAAAATTAAGCTCCCTCTAAGTGCCACAGGATTTGAGGTGTGACTACAGACTTCATGTTTGTTTGGTTGTTGTCTATGCAAAATATGGAAACAGTACCCTAATACTCCAAATGTTGATTTCCCTTTTTGGTGATCCCATAATACAAGGAATAACAAGAAGAATAAATACTTTCAAGGTGTGTTACACAAGTATCCCTCTGGAAACAAGCCAAGTGTTTCCAGGACTTCTTTTCAACTGGCTTCTCCAGTGGCAACCTATTAAATGTTAGCTTTGCTGAGAAGTGTTTCAGTAAAAGACACTTCAGAAATTAAAAGACCAGATGTAGAGACAGAAACGACAGCAATTTCAATATTTCCCCTCCATTAAGTACCAATGCTTTTAATAATGTGAAATGTTTCTAAGTGATTACCTCAACACATCTTTTTTCCCAGAGTAGTTGCCCCAGATTCTCTGAAGTCACACTGGCTTTAAGTGAGTATGGGCAGCCTTCTGTCTTTGCTTTGCACTCTACCTATTCTAAGACAGTAATAGCCTTGTCACCATGTACATGAGAAGAAGGAACTTGAGAGGTGTTTGGTTTTGTGTTTTTTTTTTTTTTCCTGAAGATAGCCACTCATTTCCATAGTCTTCAAAATTAAGGCCTGATAAGCAGAATTTTAATAAAACACAACTAAAATTCAAACCACTTACAGTAATTTCATGATTACAAGCTGTACCTGATTTTAACCCGCACTTCCAGGTGTCAGCGACTTTTCGTTCTTTGTCCATATATAAGCCGTACCTTATCATAAGCCGCACTCTCGTTCGCAGCAAAGACCCGCGTGCAACAAAGTAACTAATCAGTAACAGAATCGTGGGATTGTGGGGTTTACTGGCTCGGCTCAGGGCCAGGAGGGCTCGACCAGCTTGGGGCTGCCAACGGGGCCAGCTGGCCCAGCTCGGCACTGTTGCTCGGCGGGGCTGCTCGGGGTTGGCCACCACTGCCGCCACCAGGCTCGCTCGCCCCAATCTGGCGCTGCCCTTCGGTGGCGGCAAGAGCCCGCCCGCACCCGTGGCGGCAGGAGAGACAGAGCCCCCCACCTCCCCCCAGGGCCACGGGGCCAGCAGGAGGGAGCCTCCCACCTCCCCCCACCCCCGGCTCTGCCGGCACGGAGCCCGCCTCCACCCGCCGCGTGACAGAGTAACCAATTTGTAACAATCACACAATCCCGGGTTTTACTGGCAGGTGCTCAGCTTGGCACCTGGGCTTGCACTTCTGGGTTGGGAAATTTCAGAACTTTTTCCATATATTGGCTGCTCCTGAGTGTAAGCTGCATTTCTGGGGTGGGATCAAAATTTTAGTCAAAATGGTGCGGCTTATAATTGTGAAATTCCTGTACTTTATGCATGGAAAAAGCATGGTGAAGAAATGATGACTGAATGAAGATCTTCCATGCCTGAATCCATGTCCTAGTCTCTTACCAAACTGAGATTTTGGTATTTGCTCATAACCTTTCTTCAGAGAACATTTTTAGTGTTTTTCCCACTGGCATGCAATTCCTTGTTTGTCACCTGTTCATTGGGGGATTTTGGTTTGTTTTTTACAATAAAGAGTTCTTTTTGGATCTAGTATTTTCTTAAGACTTTAGAAACTTCATAGATTCCCTTACTCAATTTAAAATTCACATCTGTATGCATCTTGAATTTTGGTTCCTCTAAGAAAATCTGACATTTTATAACCAGATACCTTATATGCCTGTACATTTTCCAGCTTCCCTGCTACTGCCTCTGGGGAAACAATCCCAGATTTAGCAGATCTCCATCTGCCTCCCCTGTATAAACAGACAAAGCAACTACTTAGCCAACCTGCTACTTGCTAACCAGTCTATTTTTTAAGGAGGACAGTGATTTGGGTTTTTGTTCCTTTTTTACCTTGCATCTATATTTGATAGAGTTACTTGAGATGCTTTTGAAATTTGCTATTAACTGCTACTGCTCTTTATTTTTGTTCACAGATTTCAAATTTTCTGGGGTTTTTAAGTGTGTTTAAGTGTCCCACTTGACTTCTAAATGGCTCGAATTTATCCTTTTTTTAAACTTCTGTCTTCTAGCTAGATTTAGAATGCTCAGTATCAGATGGGAAGGGTGCCCACAAATGATCTGCATTATTCCAAATTATTTTTTAAGTTAGTTCATAAAGTGTACTCATAAATATCTGCCAACCATTCAGTCTTACATAACTATGCTATTTGTACTGTGTGACACATCAGTTAATTCCCGTGATAGCATTCTATTTCCTGATTGCATGTTGAGAAAAATTACTTGGATTTAGATTGTAAGCTGTTTGGCACAAAGAATTCTCTTCATTATCTACGTCATGCTGAGAATCACATCTCCAAGTTGTGGTTAGAGTTGTATGTGCACCTTCATCATAAACAACAAATAGATGAAACAGAAACACATATGAATGCTTCTTCTCAAATTTATTCTCATTTATATGCTCACAGTTATATTAAAATATATTTGCGAACATGTATTTGTTTCATACTAATCAAACACAATATTAAAAGTTGCAGTCAGCAATAAATATTTTGGTTTTATGAAATTACTTTTCTCTGTGCTTCATTCCTTGCTCAGCTATGTCAAATGTTTTTATTTTCTGCGGGATGTTCTTGCTTTGAGAAACTGAAGTAGAAAAAAAGTGATCTAAAGAAAAACATATGACATCTTTCCAAGCACTAGAAAAGCTGCTAAACCCTTCCTTTCAGTCACAATCTGTTCCAAGAATGAGAGCTCACTGGTACATCAATGCTATCCTGCCCCCTGAGAATATCAGCTTCACAGATAACATGGAGGATAACATATTTCCTTGTATAACCAATTTACTGTGGATGCTGGAAACACTAGAGATTTTTTAAATTAAGAGGATAAATAATTCAAACAACAGACAGGGAAAATCTTTGTAAAATATTGTATGATTTTTAAAATTCCTATTCACTTCAAGGAACAAGATAATTCCTAAACAGGAAAGAACAACTGTGTAAAGAAAGTACGTCAGTAACACAGGACTTAAGAAGTTGAAAACTGGCAGAGAGAACATCTGAGAACCTCCTGGTAAAGTACCCAGTTAGGCTAGCCAGATGGCATGCTATTTGTTTTCACTACTTCATTTGACATAGAAACAAACTGTTCTTCAGCTGAAAAACAAAACCAATTTGAATATTTCCTTTCGTCGGTGTTCCTAAACCTGAGCCCATTAAAAATCACCAGGGGTTTCTAGATAAGAATTATGCAGTATCTCTTTAAAGTCCAGGTGAAAGATCAGAGTCACCTCCTGAGTTCCCATCTGTTTTATAAAATATCCTGCACAGCATAGGAGATGAGGAACTGTCAGAAGGGTGTAAGACATTTGAATTAATGCATTTGTTGTTTTGGTGTCACTGAATAAAAAGCAAGGATGCTTATATATTGAAAAAAATTATATTTATATAAAAAAGGTGCAACAAACTACAATTCCAAGAAAATTGGATTTGAAAAGATCATTTTTTGGCTAAGGGCAGTCTCTTCTCCCACAGATTTGCCACTTCAAGGACAGACAAGAAGCCAAGCATATGGAGCATAATTTTGGCACTTTTCCCTGATGGAAAACTATGAAATACAAAATCCAGTATAAGTGCTAGTGGTTTAGATCACATGGGAAACTAGTCATCTTCTATCTTGGGCTGTGGATTGGAAAAGGTACCAAGGATAACTATAATCTTTTATTCTTTACATAGCCAAAGCTTACCTTGTAGAAGTTAGAGTCAAATAAAAAGGGTGGTGGTGAGAGGCACTTTACAACAGCTTCAAGACCTTCTCTGAACAATGAAAATCAAACAAAGCATTATAGAAATTCATTGTGTCTTTGACATTATTTGAATTAATACGATTCAATATGAAAACTCAATGCACCACCCAGAATTACAAAATAAGTTATAGCCTTTCTAATTAATCCCCAAGGGGAATTACCCTAGTGACAGCAAGAGTAGGATTTGGCTCCAACTGCAGCTCTGTCTTAAAGAAGACCAGTGCAAGTTTGGCGAGCCAGGTGACACAAGCCTGCTGCTTCACTCAGGTGGCAGAACATGCCATGAAAGCAGTCTGAAAGCAGACACATCTGTTAGGTGCTTTCTGCTGGAATTGCAGCATATTTCAGTGTAGGAGGGCAGCACGAGAGTGTTTACATAAAAGGATAAATGTATACACATCAGCTCTACACTAAAACTTGTACTAGCAGTACCTGTGTTATTGGACTGTGTGGGCCAGACTGTCAGCTCTGGAAATTTATAACTGTTTGAATACAGGTTTATTGGTTTCATTTTTTTCCCTCCATCAGCAGAAAGACAGCATATCAAAACTTCCCTCTCATACTCAGAAATAATACAGGACAAAATGGAAACCAGCTGAAATAGTTACAAAACCTGAATGGAGGCCAGTTGTAAGAATATTTAAAGGACAAGCTGCAGCTGGGCTTGTTTAATTTCAGCAGAAATGTGAGAAATTGCATCACTGGGGTGGATGCTTTTTGACACACTGGATGAATCACACAAATCAGTCTACAGGCACAGTAATTGGACATCTAGAGGAGGCTTGTGCCATTGGAACAGCACAGGAACAGAAACAAACAGTACACAAGATTTAGATGATTCTGATTTACTTTCAGTGGAGTTTTATGCCTGCATACACATATTCATTTGAGCTGCAGAAAGTTACTTCTGCTTAGCTGGAGGGATAGATATATTATGTGGATATACCATTTTTTAAATACAGAGGGAGTTCATGCATAGTGTTGAGATTGAGTTGTTCTATTGGTAAAAGAGTAGTATTGAGTAATAAGAATAATTTATTACTAAATTGTAGTTGGCAGGTAACACAGTAAAGTAACCTTGGGAAATTTGAGTTCTCCAACTTAACTGCTTACTCATTTTAAAGATTAATTTTAATACTCAGCTCTGTAATTTATATATTTTATATATTTTAAAGGCCCAGCACAATGTATAATTAAATAGTTGCTTATTAAATATACAACTCCACAGCCTTAAAAAATTACAGCCCTAGAATTACCATATTTGCCACTGAGACCCCAAAAAATTTTTAAATATTTATTCTTTCCTTAGATTGTATTGATGGTTACTCTACATGAAGATTTTAGGAGAAGAATAACAGAAATTATATAAAAATTTAATTTCTACATCTGATTTTCTTAGAGTTTATAAGTCAACTGAAAAAAGCTGGTTTTTTCCCCAGCACATTTTCATTCATTAGTTTACTTGCCATTCTGTCAAAAAAAGACAGCAATAGAGCTTAATTACACACTAAACAGATCAAAAGCTGCCTCCATATGATTACACAGTCACAGAAAAAGAACAGTCACTAAAATAGTATCCTGCAAACAAAATTGCATCTGGTGCAACCACAGAGAAGCAAATCAAACCTCATGTGCAATGTAAAAAGTGCACTACCATGAGATCTGCCTTCTCCCTCTGAGAAGGCTTAGCACGTAGAAAAAAAGTAGGTTCAGCACTGGCAAAAGAAAGAGCAGAACAGCAAACTCTCAGATCTCAGAAGAGAATTGCTTAGCCTACAGTTGCAAAAAAAAATTTGCACCTAGTCTTACACCAGTGGGTTTGTCGCACCAAGCTCCTCAGAGAGCAAAAAGCTGCTTCAGAGCAGAGGGAAGGTGGCTGTGAGAAACCTTTCCCAAGGCTGTGGGAGATGGGGCTGAGCCACCCTCGAGGTCAGGATCTCTGCAGGGCAGGCAGGCCCGAGGCACTGCTTTATAACAGTGCCAGCCTCTGTGCTTCCTCAGAACCAGCAAAAAATATACCAGCAGGTCTCTTCTTTTTGAAGCCTCTGCTGGCTGCAGGACGAGTTTGTCTCCGGGGTGTTGTGAGCACCAATGACAGGATTTAAGGAAACACAGTAGCAGTCCCACAGATAACAATAAGGCAGAGGGATCTCCGTGGGCTGTTCGAGGTCTAGTACAGGTTTTGGAGGATGTGCAGGTTTTGGTAGCAGATTTGGGGGCTGTGCCAAAAGGGGGAAGGAAATTCCCCCATAGCTCCTACCATGGCCATTTGATGGAAGCTCCAGGGGGAACACTAATGGATGCTCTGCACTCCACAACAGATAAGAAAATGCTTCAGTGTGCAGATGCACATTTATCTACACAACAACAAATGCACTTTATATATTAGGGAGGTCTTATCAAAGTTTGTCTGCTCTGTAATTATGTTGAGAAATGAATTGGATGGAATTTGAATGAGTTAAGGTAATGAGCTATTAACCTAGAGGATCTTTTACCAAATGATTCATGTGCATTCAATCTTTCCCTCTTCCCTCCAACCTCACTGTAAAGCTGAAACGAAAGACTAAGCTGATCAGGTCATCAGCAGTCATGGCTATAGCAACATTAGCAGAAATGAAAAACAACCTTTCTTATACTAAAATATGCAGGTATATTAAAGTATGTTATATTAAAGTAGGATTTTTTTTTTTTAACATTTGCACAACATAGGCAAATAGGAAAGAATCAAGACAATGGGTAGTCTCACTTTGTTTATAACAAGAAATCCCTGCTGGAATGAGCCACTGAAACAAATGAATTAATTCTGGGATCAGAATGAGAGGAAGACTGATGCACTGCTCAGATCTCCACCCACACAAAGTCCCTATCTCTCACAATTTTTAGCTCATTAGGGACAAATTTTCATTTTTTTCCCAGCAGACACACAGGAAATCACCTCTTTTAAAAATACATGGGTATCTGGCAACTACATGGCAGAGACAGGTTGCTGTGTCTCTACAAAGGAAATGATGTATGACAAGACTGCCTCCTCTGCCAGCCATCATCCTACAAAAGCTTACAACCTCCACCAATTCCCTTTGGAGCTTAAAACCTTCAAGACAACAACTGTAGTGAGGACACGGGCTCCCCCTAAGATCCTGCATTCATTCTTTGCAGTAGAATGAGGGGCTCTAAACAGGCAAGAAAACATTTTCATGAGAACCCTCTGCAGCTTTGTCACTCACTGCTTTCAATTCTGAGCGGAGAAGGGAGCAAAAGCTCTGCAGAACAGACTGGGGAGATGAAGGCAGCCCTGGCTGTCCAGCTGTAAGCTCCTCTGGCCCAGGCTGTGTGCTCAGAAAGCGTGGGTGTAACCCAAGCAGGGCAGTTCGGCTCCAGAGTCAACAAGAGGATTGTTCCCTGTGCCTGCACTGCCCCTGTGTCAGCCTCCTGGGGGTCCCTGCGTGCCCTCCACAGGGCTGCAGCAGGCAGGAGCTGAGGGGGATGCTCAGCTGCAGCATCAGGCAGTGTGTGGGACATGGTCCTTCTTCCCAGAGCAGCTTCCCTCGCTGCAGGTCGGTGCCATCGCTTCCATTGGGC